>VNJQ01002350.1:131621-160536 GCA_008042515.1 Drosophila truncata
CGATAGCTTTAAAACTGAGAGACTAGTTTGCGTAGAAACAGACAGACGGACAGACAGACGGACAGACGGACAGACGGACAGACGGACATGCTTATATCAACTCAGGAGGTGATCCTGACCAAGAATATATATACTTTATAGGGTCGGAGATGTCTCCTTCACTGCGTTGCACACTTTTGAACAAAATTATAATACCCTCTGCAAGGGTATAATAATTTAACATTTCTTTGCTTTGAAAATCTGATGACGAAATTTGCCATAGTTTCTTATATCCAGACACTTTCCTTAATCGATTCCTTCCTAAATCTCCCTTTTTTATGGCCCCTTTAAATTTAAAAAATGTTTAGTTTAACACCCATTCAAACTTATTAAATCCTCATTATTTATGGCCATTGGGTTTGGGAGAAAAAGGATGGGGAAAAACAGGACAACAGTTTATGGAGCTCAAATGTAGGGCATATGAAATCTTTTGTATGGTATTTTGCCGAAGGACGACGTGTGAAGAAGGATTTCTTTCTTTCCTGCTTGGCCTGTTTCCCATAGTCTGGATTTCGCTGGTCGCCACCGCCTTGACCAGTCATGAATATAAATTATGCCCTAAGTGACAGGAGGAGCCTGCTGCCGTTGTTATGGCTAAACAATCATAAAGAACACCCGGCACGAATTGTTTTCAGATCTTTTATACATAGTTGTTGGCAAGGCGAGAGGCGAGAGTTTGGGAAAAATATGAAAACATAATTCAGCATGCTTTTTTTTATTAACTGTTAAAAGATTTCGTGGCTCGGGAAATCAGAGAGGTTTTAAATTTGGTATTTGGAGGGATGGTTGTATAAATTTTGGGTGCTTTAAATTATGAATTTGGGATCTGTTAAAGAAATACTGTTTTGTTTTAAGAAATATGTGTTGAAAAATAGTGAAGTAATAATATTTTTCTATTCATGATTCATGATTCATGAGGTTGTGATCTTCGATCGCTGACGGACGATAGCTGATTGATATGACTTTAGGTTCGGGCGGTTAAAATTTCATATTATATTTTTTGTAAAATTTCTTTATACACTTAAAATTGTTCATAGGATTTTTTATTTCCCGTATTAAATTTATATAACAATAAATTAATTTTAAATATTTTATTATTATTACCCATTATTACAAATTAAGCCCAAAAGTATGCCTAAAGCTGATTTGATGTATGACGTTTTAATGGAACACACGCACTGCCAAATTACAGCGTTTGAGAGGCATCAATTGGCCCCAGGGTAACGGAGATTTTGATGGCTTTTTTTCGGTCTTAAGTTTCTTCGGTTTTCGGCTTCATTGGCCAATCCAACAGAGAGTCAGCCTCTAATTAACCCTTTCGCAATTGCAGAGCCCAGCTTAGGCCCTAAAACGGCTCGGGAGGGCGGCAGTGTGCGTTCCGATTTTAGTTATAAAGAGAAAAAAAAATAAACTAAACCTGGGCACCTTGGGAGTTTTAGGTTTTGATTAATGAGCGGCTTAAGTGAATCTCGAGTCGCGGCGCAGCGAATCTCTGGCGAGCCTGTTCGACTGATGAAGTCACTAATTTGACTTAAAAACGCATTAAAAACCATTTTCGATAAGAGCTCCCCCCATCCCAATGCGTGATTTCGGCCAAGGGTTTTCCCGTACTTTCCTAGCCGTCTCGCGGTCTAGGTCGTATTTGTGAAAGTTGTGCAAAAAAATAATCCAAAAAGGCCGAGAAACAAAAACAAATACAGAAAAAACCAAAATTAAACGAAGAAACCATCCAGCGACAGCAAGGCGACGAATAAAATTCCACAAAAAACGCCTCGGAAGATTTGAGAGTGCAAAGCTCTTGCTTTATGGGACATTGCCTATTGGCAATCAGCTGTGAACATAAATAATGGCAGTGATTTTTGAGATAAACTACGAAAATACCCTTTATATTTTGCAGAAGAAACCTGTTGTATTTTTATGGAACATTTTTAAATTAAAAATATGGCAATATGATCCCCTAAACTGTGGGAAGGTAAGTTGGAATCATTTCCCATATTTAATCTTATATCATTTATAGGAATCATTTATAGAAATATAATTATTTATTTAATTTATATGTTCGATTTATAATAATTTGTTTAAAGGAATAGCTTCTGACTTGTTTATTTTTCCAAAAATATAATAAAATTAAGCCAAAAACCTAATACAACTCAAAAGTAAATCCAAATCATTCTTAGAATATTTTTTAGGCACCTTTTCTTATCTTAGATCTTTGACAATTAACCCATCACTAAACAAATCTACCCCCTGCCTAAATATGAATTTTTCTCTTCAGCTTTGGCAACGCACATAAATTGATTTAAATGCCTTTCGAGCAGAGACAAAAGATGGCCAGCAAAGGCTGGTAGGTAACTCCTACAATTGTGCGTGGTCTTGGCCATTAAAAGCCTTTTTTTCTTTTGCCAATATGCCAATGTCTGGGCCAAAAAAGCAACGGCAGCCGTCACAAAAATACAAATCTGAGACAGATAAAAGCTGTTAAATGACCTTCATTGGCTATAAAAATCCAAAATCATCGCCCCGAACAATGAATCGTTTCTATGGGCCAAAAACCCGCACAGGCAAAATTAACAATTTAAATAAATTCACTTTATTGCAGTTTCGCATATTGGCGACAATGTAAAACAAACAATAAAGGTTGTCAATAAATAAGGCCCGGCTCATTGTCTGCTCCGCAGCGCTCGACTTCCGGTCTTGATTCGGGCCACAAAAAAAAAAAGGCAAGCCAAATAGGGGAAAAAAATCCGCAAACCAAACCGATATTATGCTATATGAATCACACTACAGAAAGTTCAAAGTTGAGCGGGGTCTAAATTGAGAGATTAGCCCTCAGCCGGCATGGCATTACTCTTTGCTTCGATTTTGGATTTTTACTTTAACACACACGCTCGCAGAGCTCTCACTTCTGGGCCCAGAGCTCGGCTCGGCTAGCCTGGCTTAGACCGCTGCTCAGTTGGCTACGAGCTGCTGCCGTGAGCATTGGCTAACGCGAGAAACGGAACAAAGAAAAAAATAAAAAATATACAACAAAAAAAAGAAGTCGAAAAACCGAAATTGTATCCACCGCGTACGTGTTAAGTTTTTTAATTAGTAGAATTTTCAAGTGAATTGTGTGGCAAAATAAACACACACACCGGAAAAGAGAAAATAATTCAGCAAAACAAAAAATATACAAAATACAAAATAAAAAGGCAAACAAGTGCAGTGACAAAAAGTTCAGTTAATGGTGAGCCGAAAGCCTAAGCTTAAACAAAAGCCAGACAAAACACAACAAAGGTGGTGAGTAATTAATAATGCGAATAATTTAATCTACTCTCGCTAGCCTGCCATAAATTAATAAATTTAATTAATCTGTCATCGCAGCAGGTCTGATTTATTATAACATTTTATTGCCTTCATTTGTCTATCGATATATACAATAATACTACCTTCATGTTTGTGTGTTTCTGTAACCGAAATGTTAAGAAACCAAGCAAGATAAATGAAATCAAGGCGCTCACAAAACAAAATCCACAAAATGCAGACAACAATTTTGGGTACAAAATAAAAACAAAATGCATATAAAAATGGGTAGTGGCCTTGAAAAGTCGTGCTTAATTTCTCAGATAAACTCAGCAGGCATTAAATATATGTTTAAAAAATTATAATGAAGCTGTATTAGCCATTTGGCAGCTATTGTTTTATTCCCTTACTAAATTGATATCAAACTGAGATACATTTGGATTGTTATCAGGGCAAATTCCCTTGGAAACAAAGAGGAAATCAGTATGAAAAGGCTTTCAATGTGAGCGAGATTTAAAAGTCGAACAAAAAACTAGTAAAACTAACTCAAAATATATATTTGCCTTTGGTTTAATATTTAGAAACAAATAAAGTTAAATGTTTCTAAAGAGTTCCAGTTAAATTCCCAAGAAATAAAATCCCCAAGACCTTAAATTAATATTTATTATGAATAAGCTTACATTTTAATTAGCCTTATAATTAATTAACCGCATTTCAAGTTCAGCTTTTTTTTATTCGGCAAATATTTCAATTAGACAACCGACTTATAGACTCATCCCCTCCTCGACAAAAAAAAAGTTCCAATCTCGTGAATAAGTGAGAAGAATGTCTGGCTGCCCGACGAGACAAAGATAAAGATCCCACAATCGATCATTACTCAGACGACGCATACAAATAATCAATTAAATATAGCTAGATGACTTTTTATTTTTGTGGCCAAATCATTCAAATAAATTGAATAGGGCCCGGCGATTTTGAGCACTCAATTTGGGGGCCCCGAGAAAAAAAGAGACCGGGCCAAAACGATGCCGCGGCCAATGGATTAGCCGTTGGCCCAAAACCAAGAGATCTTTAACAATTTCATTAACTTTTTTGGCCCGAACGGCCTAATGATGTGCAAATGGCCCAAAACACACCATAAAAAACACTCGCACTAAAAGATTGCTAAGACTTTTGGCCTGTCTCCGGACTTTACCAACTTCTTTTTCGGCCACATTTTATGATTTATGAGGTGATCGCGCCTGGCGCAACACTGGCACCGTTGGGGAAATACCATTAATACGTGGGTGTAGCCAATGTGCAAGACTCCATTAGCAGCATCGGCAAAAGCCGAATACACAAAACTGTGTTTCATGCACAGAGAAGGAAAGAGAAATATATATTTACTAGTCTGGCAAAGTATTTGTTATATATACTTATTTATATTTAAAGCTTAAAAATTTCCTAAAGAAACATTGTGAAAATATTCTTTTATAGACTTAAAAATTTCTTTCAAGCAATATTTGTTAAATTAATATCCCTTCATAGTCTCCTTTAAACATTTGTTGAATTAAAATGTATGGTTTATTAATCATTACTTAAAAACATGTGTGTTTGTTGTATTTCTAAATCAAAATAAATGCATTAAAGTAGAAAATTCCATATTTTTCCTTTTAATTAAGCGATTTAATTCACTATACCCTTTACAAACAACATTCTCCTTATTTCTTTATCATAATCGGCACAATACATTAAATTCCATTATTACCTATCAATCAACTTGATTTTCAGCTTGCAAATAAGCTCTTTAATTGTTTTCTGTGTACTTCACCCCGACACTTTGTCATTGGCGCTTGATTGTTGACTGATTTGTTTTGCTTGAATGTGGCCAAAAGAGCCTGTGATCCCGGAAATCCTATCGCCGCTCGTGGCAGGTGTTTTTGCTTTTTTTTTTTTCTATGAGCATAAATTCTTAAGAATTCTTTTAACAACTTGCTGTTTTTACTGGCCGCCAATGACATGCTATTAATTGTTGAATTGTTGTTGCTGCTGGTGTGTGTTCTATAAATAATTGTGTTATACATTTTTATAATGAAACTAAAGCAAAGCCAGACACGAAATCCGGTTATTACCATCGAGAGTGTGACAGCTTTTGATTTGATCACTTGTAGCAGCACAGAATTAACACAATTGAGAATTATAATTTATTTGGGATTTTTTTCCTCTTATTGTAGCTTATTATTTTATTTAACACTTTATTAAAATCAAAATTTATACAAATTTAAGTAAAACAGTGCCTTAATGCTTTGTGAATGGTTTCAGTTTCATTATTTATAATACACAATGTATTATAAATTATTATAAATATTTTTAAAATTTGGAAATACTTACAGTTATGAGTTTAAATTCAATTGATAACCTTTGGTTAAGTCTGTACGTTTTTAAAGTCTTGTCTTAAAATAATGTTAATTAGTTGTTCCATTTTAGTGATATAAAATAGTCATTGCTTGATCGATCTATTGAAAAGCCAAGCTGACAACGCTAATGAGTCATTAAAGTTAATAAAAGTGACGAAAAGGTTATACTTTAATTGTTGCTAATTTGTTGTCTTATTTTATTATTAAAGTATTGCTTAATAAAAAAAATCCTTCTCTTAAATATATAAAATATTATATTTACAAATTACTTTAATTTTAATTAATATCAAAAAATCCATCTAAATTTGCTTGGGAAAGTTCCACTTTTTTCCTCCTGATTTCCAGCCGTTGATAGCCGGGTTAGGAACGCTAATAAATCATTAGAGTTTATAAATATTGTCATTAGCCGACAGCTAGCTGGGGTTACCAATTGAGAACGCCCCCATCAGTGGCTGTGGGCGTGACCAGTCCATTATCTGCAGTGGCGTATACTTAATCTACGTATACTTTATCTCGTTGTCGTTGTCGTTGTCTTGCGGCTGTTCGTCACTTTCACTTTTGGCAATTTATTTTCTCTATTTACGGGAGTTGTTCGAGCTGTTTTCGGTGTTGTGTTTGCCTTGTGTATTGTCTGTCGGTGCCGTGTTGGGTTGGTGTTTATGTTATTGTTTTAGTTACCGATTGTTTGTCTTAACAATAAGCTCAAGTGAACTCCATGTCGAGTTTTGGGTCATAAAGGCAGGCGAACAAACACTTGGGACATTTCCTGTGCGCGGAAAAGCCAACAAGAAAATTTGTTTGTCTGTTTTTCTGGGGTGGAAATGGTGAGAAAAGCACTTGCTATTTGTTTTTACGTCTTTTGGTTAAAATGACTTTAGTCTAGTTAATTAGTTGTTGGGGTTTATTTAAAGGAATTGTGCAATTTTAAATAAACGTGAAGTTGGCTAAGATAACTGTCAGGATGGTTGCTGAATTTCCATTTTCTGAACTCTGAAAAAGAATTAATTATACGATTTATAGGTATGTTGTTGTAGAGAATTTAATACCGCCTTCTCTGAAAAAAAACAAGCCTTTTATGCTATTTTAAGGACTAAAAATATAATTTAATTCTCCATTTAAAGCCTTTAATAAGTTTTATTCATGACAGTCTCTCTTTCATTTCAGATTAAAGACATTTGCTGAATCGTAATCAAGTCGAATGCAAATGCAAATCGACGGCGAATGAATTGACAATGACAAAGAGTATTAAATGGTCGCCCGCTTTTAGTTGTAACCGCGTTCTCCTTACCTATGTGGTGAGTACTTCAACTGATCTATTCTTTTTGATTTACAGTAGCTTATAATGTTGGTGATACTCCCCAGATATTAGCTTATACAGTAGCAGCCCACAGCTCGCCACCGCCATGCGGCCTTTATGGAGCGCCGCCTTGCCAATTTTTACCGGCGCCCCCAGGCCAGACTCCCACCTGTGCCCGGCCAGGAAAGACATACTGCGAGCATGCCGATAATTATCCCACGTAAGTATTATTAAATTTTAAGAGTTCTCTGATAACTCCTAATTATTTAAAAAAATATATAACAAAGGTTAGAGCTTACCAGAAGTCTCTAGAGATTTTACAGCGTTTTTTGGGATCACTTTTAAGCAGCTAATAGGCGTGTCATGTTTCCCTTGGCACTATCACATTTTAAAATACCTTTGAGTTGCCTAAATACCATAAATACAATTTATAAATGATCGAACTAAATGAAGACCAGATACCTGCAGGTTTCAAAGATAATCTAAGCGAAATACAACATCATTATTAGGCGATGTCTGTCTTAAAATAAAAAAAAAAACCAAGTTCGCTGCCAAATCAAACATCGTTCGTCTGTCCAATCAATTTCCACTTCATTCGACTTCGACTGCATTTCAAACAAATGTTTGTTGCGGCCACGAGACAATTTCGGCTTCAATCTGAATTCGCTATCGAAATCGAAACTTGTTCGCATTAGCATAGCGTGAGTGTCTATTGTGGCTGCTTCCGCGACGATGCTTGGGTGCTACTCAGAGATACTCAGATACTGAGATACTCGTCTCTCGCCACTCGACTCTCAGCCAGCTGGGGGAATTCCTTGACCCAATAAACTTGAATTGACAGTTCAAGACACTTTGTGTTTGGCTCCGGCTCCGGCTCCACTACTACTACCACTAACACTACAGAAAAAACTTTGGCGACGACGCTGGCGAGAGATACGAAAATTCAGAAATCCAACGACGTCTGACCGCGTGCTTCTCGAATATTTATGAATGCCTCCAATGAATAATCGTGTCTTCGGGGCATCATAAGTTGCCCAGACCGGCACTTGGCGCGTGAGCTAGGGTATTGCGGATATTCCCAAATATTTGTACAAGATTTAATTATGAATATTAAATATATTTCTTAGCTTAAAAGAGCCATAAAATAATTTTTTAATTTAGAAAACGCCAAAAAGAGCTGCATAGACATTAATTGCCATTTAAAAATAATATATTCTTAGAATGAGATAATATAGCATTAGAATTTAGCATTTCAGTCACAAATTTTTTACTTTTTCAGCCAACAATAATTTTAATTATTGGCTTTAGTAAGTAGTTTTATCAAGAACTGGTAAATAACATTATAAAAATATTTTAGTTAATACCATATAATTTAGAAGTATAACCAATTTCATGTTTATTATATCTAAACAGTAATTATTATGATGGCCAGGTTATGATAAAGCATGGGGCTTGGCCAAATGCGGTTTGATTAATGAGTCATTAATTAAACCATGAAGAGAAATTAATAAAGGCAAAATAATTGCAACAATAAATACTTAGTCATTACCATTATCGGCATTTTAATTGAGTTGTTTCACAAAAGGCTTTATTAAAATAAAATATAGAATATTTTTCCATACAAAAATTTATTGATGTCATTTAAAAATTCATTTTAAAACAAATTAAAAATGGGTTTACAAATTTAAGAAAAAAATCAGCAATTACAGAAATGTTTTATACAAAACCTAAACCTCTTTTAAAAACCCTTTCAAATACCGAAAACCTAAGTTCTTACTTAATTTAAAATAATATACTTTTTTAAAAATATTAAATAAATATATATTTAATAAAAATAATTATGTTTTTCCCATAAAAGAGCATCTAAAGTTCCCCAAAGCTAGCCCCAAACTGCATCTTTTGTCTTACGTGCTCCCAAAGATGGCACTCGAATTTGTTGTTTTGTTTGTTTGTTTATCAACCATCCGCCTTCGCTGGACTGGTTAGCCATGTTTTTGGTGGCTGCTATTTTTAGAGAATTTCTTCGATCTTTTTTTTTTTGTATTTAAATAAAATGTGCGTTAGTGCGATAATGGTAATGCGAATGGGCTTGTGATAAGCCCTCGGCGCCGTCGGGGCAATTAAATAGGCATTTTTATTACAAGGCTTGCTTTGGAATTTCTGTGCGTTGCATAATTCTCAAAAAAAAAAAAGCCACAAAAAAATAAGATATCATATGGGAAAGCCCAAAGCGGGTTTTAACCATAGGTGTGCCCCCACTCTCCCCGTAACCCTCACCTTTCTCTGCCAGTGTTTTTCACGGCAGCACGTGACGGGCATGCGATTTGCGCGTTGATAAGCGAAACAATATAATTTCGGCGGCACTGCCAATTTATTATTTACGATGTCTGCACCTACCAATTCAGAGGCTTTTTTTTCTGGCCTGCCCCGAAGCCGCATATTAATTATGATACTCATATTTGATTTGGCTTGAGCAACGCCGCAATTACCATTTCCATGACGGCGAGATCCAGGCACTTGTCAGTCAGTCAGTCAGTCAGGTCGGCACTCCGTGTGTGTGACTTGCATAAGTCGGCGGATGAGCAGACAAGTGCATGATATTCGCTTTCCCAGCTTGTTAATCATCGTCTCTTGCATCACTCATTGTTTCCTTTTTGTACGCAGAAAAGATGAGAGAGAAAATCAGGTCATTTTCCAGCTGTGATTAAGAGATACAAGCTGAGGGAGTTACAAGACACAAGTAGAAATCTCTTATAATTGGGATACTTAAGAAAAACTTTCTAGAAAACACCTACTAAATCTGTATTATTTATATTTTACTTTTAAACAATTCTCTTCATATAATTTTATTAAATTATCAACACAATATAAAATATAACTAAATTGTTAAATATAATAAATATATCAAAACGACATTCTATTTTGATTAAATAAATATTAATGCCAGGCTATAAACATTTATTGTGATCTCTATTGTGTTTTAATGAATATCCATTTGATTATTAGTTCTTCGATTATCATTTAAGATATATTTTTATTGTCTTGCCATGAATATTCATTTGATTATTTGCGAAATTTGTTAAATACCCTTGTCGGGTATTATAACTTTTAGTCAGAGGTTTGGAACGCAGTAAGAGAGTAATTTTTTCAGCCTTTAAAGGACAGCCCAAAGAAATTACGTATACGTAATGGTGTAATCAGTATTTAAATATTTTAGAAATTTAAATTATATATATATTTCCCCATTATTCAGGTATCTCATCAAGAGCCTCGTTCGCAAGTGGGGCTATGAGGCAGCCACTCTCTTGGTGGACGAAACCTGGGAGGATTTTGCTGCTGTGGCGTGGCATGATACCCCCGTCTTTTATGATCCCAAGTCGATCTTTCCGCCACGCGATCCCAATGGCCAGGACTTTAATGGTTACAGCTATCAGACGCCATTTGGAGGCAATCCCCAGAGACCAAGTGGCGGTGGCAATTCTCTATTCGCCAGCAGTCCATCGACGGAGGCTCCCACGTGAGTGTTAACCAAGAGAATAAATTAATGAAATAATTTACTGATCGTAAAACCCTCAGGTATCTCCTGTACACCTCCTCCGGCGGTGGTCATCGCCCAGGTGTTCGTTACAATAACCCAGGAGGCACCTCTTCATCCTCATCTATCGCCGGTGGCTTGTACTTCAATCAAGGTGGCAAATCCACCCCATACAATGCCACACTTTGGCTCAAGCGTTTGGTGAGGGATCTCAGTCGAAAGCAGCGGCAGGCCGATGAAGAAGTAGAGGAGGAAGTGGCGGAGCAGGAGGCTGAGGAAGCAGAGGAGTACGATGAGGAACCTGATCAGGGTCAGGATCAAGAGCATGGGCAAAGCAAGCGCGACGTCTCACTCAACATGGATCTCTTGGATATCGTGGGCGTGGATGCCCCCAATCCCCATAACCAGCAGAAGAAGAGGCGCACCAAACGGCAAAGTCCCGGCCGCTCCACGCTCTGCCAGACCACGTCGCAGTTCATCACCCCGCAGGCAGCCCTCAACAGTCGCGGCAACTGGATGTTCGTGGTCAATGAGCAGAACACCGCCCGCCAGATGGTAAAGGCGGAACTGTGCGCGTAAGTACCACCACAAGTCTGCGGATTAATTAAGAAATGTATGCTGATTAATTGGGAAAAATGTTAGAATAGGGATGTCCTTCAGGATTTATTTTTGTCTTATTTTTTTAGACAATTTGTTCATTGAAATTTTTACCATCTGGTGGAATTATTTATTGAAAATAATTCCTTAAAATTGTTTTTTTTTTCTGGTTATATATCATATCTACTATATATACATTTTACACAACGATTCCAAGCAGTAAACTGCTTGCTAGATTCCTACTCTGGTCTCGAACCTTGTGTAAACTGGTTTTATGTAAATGTATAATTCGAATTCGTTGGGTTTATTATATCTTATTTTATTTATTTTTCATTTAAATAAAATATTTATCAGCTAAAATATTATACAAGCAAAAACTTAATATTTTTTTTAGAAAGTACTAATAATATAGGTTGAATTTAAAGCTGATATAAGGGAATAATTTAAAATTCAACATCAAAGATAAACATATTTATTTATTTTTTCTGTTTCAAAATAATATTTAAAACATTTGCCTTGTGTTTTAGAAGACCCTTAAACTTCCCTCATACTTACTCATAATATTTAGCGTTGCATTTATATAAATTTTTTATTTATATTTTAATTTCTTCACTGTAAATGTTCTTTTTAATATTTAATTCTGAAAATGTTTTCTCTCAAGGGTGAAATTTTATAAAAAAAAACCAAGGCTTCAAAAATTATTGGTTCAAAAAATTAAATACGTTATTATAGTAAAATATATAATATAAAATATATAAAAAGTACCACATTTTTGGCAGCTTCTAAAAATCCAATTACGTTTAAACTCGAGTGCACCCCTTGTCACTATCGACTCTTATTTGTATCCTATTATTTTTTTTCTATCCTTCACGTTTCATAAATCATAACTCTAATTATTTGGTAGCATTAGAAGAAGGGGAATAAGCCAGCCGGTTGACTTGTTCAGGCGACCGAGCGCGTCCTTGAAGTAGCTTCATTCCCACTCATTATTTCGAAACCTTCGGTGGAAATACACACACCCCTGGACGGTCGCCTTTCGGCACTTGTAATCAGTGGCGAGGTGTTTCGTCAACCCCATTCCGGCGTTAATAATTCGCAGCGGGACGTTCGACGGCAACGAGGTTTCCCCCTTCGATATTATATATATATTTTTTTGTATATTTGTGACTAGGGGAATTCCCCTGCCTGCCTGCCAGGATTTCTTGCCTTCTCGTGGGCACGTGGGTAGTGCAGGTCGAACTAAGGCCCGTTTATTCGGTGTCATAATTGCGGTTAAACGAATTATCACACCCCGAAAATAAGAGTGAAAAATACCGAAGCAGGGCGCTCGAGATGCCATGTCCTTGTCCCCTCCTGTTTGCGAGTCCTTCCCCTTTTTATTTTGTTTATACGATGCGTGCGCTACTCGAAAAACCTTTCCACACTCATCACAAAAAGAGCAAACACAAATGGGGAGGAGTTTCTGTTTCTGTTCCCGTTTCTGGTTCCCCTGCTTCCTCTGCTTCCTGATCCTTTGGGTTGGGTCAAACGCATCGCCCTAATTGTCCTTTGGCATTGCCCCTGTTCCCCTGCCGCTGCCACTTGTTGGAGTGAGTCCGGTACTTTGGCGCAATTTGTTTAACCAAATGGAGGACCTACGCAGGCGCGCATAAATCTTGGCCAAGGAAGAACAGCTGGGAGCAGATGCTACACGGTGAAAAATAAATTTTAAATGAAGTTGAAAGACCAGGGAAGTAATAAAAATATATTATAAAGATTAGAATATCTCTGGTTAATTAAGAAAAATATACAAAGATATCTGAGACCTTAATTGGGTTTTTAAGTTAAGAGAACGGGTTGTTCTTTCTTTTTATTTTAGGTTTAGCAGCATTAGGAATCTTTTTATAATTCTAAGTATTTATTTCCTGATTTATTTCATCCTCTCAGTGCACTGATTGTACCGTTGCTTCCGCTCGGCCAGCGACTCCTTATCAATTACGTACGATTCCCGTTTTAACGAGTTCGTTAAACTTTCAACTCTGCTCCTTCTGCAACTCGGGATCTTGGGCTCCCTTCCCCTTCCCCTTCCTCTCTTTTTTTTAAGAGTCGCAGATGGGAGCGTAGCACCTTATTTATGTGGACAGCCCACAACTAAATTCGCCGCAATTGTTGATTTTATTTTACTGAATTTCGAAATTCGATTCGATTCGATTCGATTCCGTTTGCATTCTTACCTTTCTTTCAGCTCGAACACCTGCTCGAACCTTTGCGAATTGCCCAACGGCTACAACTCGAGATGCGAGCAGAAGTTTGTGCAAAAACGCTTAATTGCGCTTCAGGGCAACGGGCAGAATCTGTACACGGACACGTTCTGGTTTCCCAGTTGCTGTGTCTGCACGATAGCCGCCAATTAAATGTGTCTCGTCCCAGGATATTATCTTTTGGAGTCTCTATCTCACTGGACAGGACATCACATCGTCATCTCTGGCAGCGGCTTGCGATTTTTGCAAATTCATTTCTGATAACTAAACGATACACAACGAACACACACACACACACCACAAAACACAACACAAAACGCTACACAAAACACAACAAACCACACACTCTCTCTCATGTAGTTACACACAATGTAGTTCTTAAAAATGTAATTTAAATCGGAAAACATCGAGTGAGGCATGCTAAATTGGATTTCATGCCCCGCAAATCCCTTTCTGTTTTGTTTAGTGGAACTAGCGTTACCCTGTGAGAGCGATTAAAATGGATATCAAATAAACAATGATTCGAGAGACGATGTTTTCTTTAAAACTTATAAATTGAAGCTTGGTTTTATTTATCTTGATTAAATATTAGGGGATTTTGGGAGGTTTTAAAGGTATTTGTTATAGGTAAGTAATAGCGTTATTTAGTAATTATTAGAAGTAATAAAAATTACCTTAAAAGTGGTCTAAGTATCAATATTAAATTGGAATAAATATATTCTTAGTTTGATTATCATATAAGCTCCAATTCTCCCCTTTAAATATCCTTCTAGTTGACTCTATTAATCATTAAATATTAATTAAGCTAACAAAACCATGTTAAACCCCCGCTAAAATATATATTATTTTCCAGACAATTATTCATACATTCTTATCTAGCATAAAATCGCACTTCAACGCTCTTAACTTAATTAAATTAAATACATAAATTTAACCAAAACTTGGCCACTATAAATTCTGTTATTCCAGGACAATCATAATTCCATAAATCTTAATTTTCAATTCTCATCTCCCATCATTTCCATCTCCCACAATATATTGTAAACACACATAATGACACTCGGCAAGGAAGATTTTGTACACAACAATTTAATTGAGCCCCGGGCATAGAGTGCAAATCGGATTTTGTGGTTTTTAATTAATATGGTTATTCCTTTTTGCCCGCTTTGTTTGGCAAAGCCCCCAAAAGGACTCTTCGCAACTTTTAATTGTGAAATTGTGAAATTGCGAAATGTGAATTTCCACAGCAGCAACAAAAACATCAATAACTAGAGTTGCTGCCTGCAACAACACCTGCTGGAAGGCCTGCTGCAAATGCAATTGCGTTCCATAAATCCAGAAACAATAATCGTAAAATAACATCAGGTGTCACGCGCACGGAATCGCGGCTCAAAAAAGGGGCCATTTCATGCGAGGACTTCTGGAATCCACAATTCGGTGGGGGGAGGGGAGACAGTACTCGGAGGATATGGAAACGGATGACTGGATCGGTATTGATGGCCGATGCTATAACCCGATGATGTATGCCACGGCATATGTATATTTGTGTGACACTAAAACTGCTCCAGATGGCCGCAAATGGTGACAGGATATAAGAAGGCACAGCTGAGGGACTCTGAACTAACAAATAATTATGGTTTTTATAGTTTCGGAAGAAGCGGAAGTTCTGGGGTTTATGAAGTAAGTTTTTTGATTTAAAAGTAGTTAAATTTTAAGTGTTAAGATATGGAATTAATAGAAATGGGTTTCCAAAAAATTAAATAATAATATAAAGAAGTAACATTGGCTTTTGAAAGCCAAATAAATTCACAAATGAATACTTAAAGAGCTCTCTGTATTTTGAAGATATATCTATTCGATCTATTTTCTTTAATATGCTCTACTTTTTTACATAAAAGCTTTTAAATCGAGGTCAGTGGATGGCTTCACCCTCACATTTTCTTTGCACTTTAATAAGTGCACATCGTAAATAAATATCGCTTAGCTATTTGGCCATTTCGAAGGAATAGCCACGTGAAATTCAGGTTGCTGGGGGAAACACTCCACAATTCAGCTTTGGTTATATCATAAGCAATATTCCCATGTCCCAGGTGACATGATAAATAAATAGAGAACATTTGCAGCCAGGTTGTGCAATATTCCACCGCATTGCATAACTAAGCAAAGAAATAACGAATGTATTGATAAGTCAGAGTTTGAGTTTGAGTCGTGGCCGAAAATCTCAATTAAGCCGAAGGAGCAACAGCCTCGTTCTGGTCCTCGTTCTGTGTCCTGTGTTGTCCTGTGCTTTGTACCTGTTGTGGAAATTCAGCTGCCAGCGATTCAAACTGGCACAGTGGGACGGAACCCCGAAACCCACCCACTGAGCTCTATTGAGACTCATCTCACACCCCGTGACTCTGTCGAGGGTTAATTTGTCCTGCAGAAGGAAATATTTAAGAGGAAAAGAGAGAATGAGAGATCGAGAAAGAGCGAGAGGGGATATGATGTATTGTGAAGAGTTTTAGCAATGATTAGCATCACGAAATGGAAAACTATTGTTCCAATACGCAGTCGAGGAACCAGGTAAAAAGGCATTGACAAATCAGGTAAGAATGCCGTCACAAAACAGAAATCAGAAAAAATAACAAAACAAGAAAACGAAGGGAAAGAGAAATAAAAAGGAGAAATTGTTGCAATTAAAGTTTAAGGTCTGAAGGGTATCAATAATAAGGAATAGTTACCGAATGAGGTTGGAACATTAATTTTAATTAGGAAAATTTATAAATCTCAGTGAAATTAACTTTATTATAATTTTATTTATATAATTTTATTAATATTTATTTATTTAATATTAATAAGGTCTTGACAAACCAATATTGTATTTAAAACTTACAAAAATCTAAGAAACCTTTACAATAAAAATACTTATAAATCACAAAGGGCTAGCATCTCAAATTTTAAAAATATTTCAAATAAAAGCAGTTTAAATTCTTTAAAAATTAATTTTAAATTATGTAACAGATAAATTAATAACAATAATTTAACCAGAATCAAAGAGAGCTTAAAAAATCAGCAACTTTCAACTTTTCAAGTTACACCAACCATTTACAGGCTCCTCTAAGGACGGTCAATGTCCAGATCCCGATCCCCCCTTCCTGCTTAGCCCCCTGCTGACCAAAAATTCCCCTCTCCCTCTCTCCTCCTGAAACCCCCTGAAAACCCCCGTAAAAATCGAGCAGCTGAAATTTTCTGCCAAGTCCAACAAATAGAAAGAGAGAGCAGCATTTGGCGGCTGCCTGACAACTGAGAGACTTGAAAGAGATGGCTTGCTATATGCTGCAGAATGAGGCACAAAAACAACAACAAGAACATCGACACAGCAAACACACTCGCACACACACAATGCAGCAGCGGCATCAGCAGCAGCAGCAGCAACAGCAGCAGCAGTGCTGCTGGCGTCGCTGCGTTGTGTATAAAAATTTAACATCTGCTCCTTTCATGATTTCGGAAAACTCAAAACTCGTACAACAACGACGAGGGCTGTAATGGCACAAATATATAAATATGTGAGTATATTGGTCTCTCTATCCCTCTCTTTATGCACTGAGAGGAATTATATAGAATTTATTTGTGCTCTTATTCAATATTTTAACTCTGATTTCAGTTTCAATAGCAAATTTTGAATAATAAATTAATAAATTTAAGTTATTCGAATTTAAGTTAAAAGGAAGTAATTTCCTTACAACTATTTTGTAGAAATCTTAATCTTTTGAATATAAAATGCCCTGTAATCTCATCAATAATCACAAATAAATCAAAAATAAAATTTCTCTCAGTGCCTGGCTATACACCTCTCTTTTTCGCACGTTGTGTGTGCGTGCTTAGCAGCTTGTTGTTGCTGTTAATGCATTTGGCTTGCTTTACTCGTATTACGTGCATTTGCCGCTTTCAGATACGCAGATACGCAGATACTCGGCTGCTCGGATACTCGATGCCGAAAGATACTCGGTTGCAGAGATACTCCTCGGCTGCAGATACTAAGAAAGAAGCTGCCAACTGGCAGATCTTAAGCGGAATGAAATAAATTAAAGTCAAAAGCGAAAAAGATGCAGCAGCAACGGCGGCCACAGCATCCGCAGGATACCTTGGTCCTTTCTGCTTTTTCAGCGGCGTTGCATCTACACCAGTGGTGCATTCAACTTCAGCGCCAGATTTTTACGTTTCTCTTTGACTACTCCTTGCCCTTGGAGAGGAGCTCTGATTTTAATGGGCAGGGGTAAATTTAATCGATCGGAGAGTTGGTTGCACTGAGGGAAAATAAATTTATAAATTTTAAATATACAGTATTTTATGTATAAAAATTTTAATTATTTTTAGAAAGATTTCCAAGGAACTACAAGTAATAAATTACTTATAAATTATATGCTAACAATGGGATACTTATTTAAAAAGTATTTAATAATATTTTAAATAAAATCACGTCCCTTTCCTTAGGTAAGAATAAACTCAGCAGCTCTTATTGTCATTTATAAATTATTTCAGAAGGTCTATGGGAAAAATTAGGAAAATGGTATTCATAATTTAATTCAATCGTTCTTAAATTCTTCAATCTTTCTCTTCTGCTTTTGTAAGTAATATTTCCTTAAGTACTCTTTTTTATTTTTAGTCCATAAAATATTCCTTAAATTAAATTTCCTGGTGTATTCCTTGTTTTTTGTTGCTTTTTGGTGCACATTTTATTCATTTTTCAAATACTTTAACAGCACCAACTGTCAGATACATTTCTGGTTTCCTTTGCCTTCCTTCTTTTGTATTGTGGCTGCTTGCAATGTGAATGTCCTTTGCTGTCCTCACAAAGGACACGCAGAAAGCGAATAAGCAAGGAGACTGAGAGAGAGAGAGAGAGAGAGAGGTTAAGAACTAAAAATAAAAGAGCAGAATGCACACGAGAAATCGCAGTGAAGTGAGTTTTGAGAAAAGATATACTTGCGGATGGCAGCTTTCAAGTATCTAAGACCAAGGATCGCCAACTTAAGACCATCTACTAATTCGATTTTATTTGTGCAGATGGTCCTGCCTGCAGCTCACACAGTTCCCTGGGATTTTTTCACAAATGGGACAGGTCAGTGCCTCGCATAGGGGTTTGTTTTTCCTCGATGGATGGATGGATGTATTTCCATTACGCAAAACGCAAATAGCGCGCGTATTTCTCTTATTGTTTTGTTATTTTTTCTGTCAGCGCCAGGCAACAATGCAAGCCGTCAAGGTTTTCCATTTTCCGCTAGGGATTTTTGCCATTTTTCCCGCATCCACGTGCAAACGCGCGGCCCGAACAATGCCGTTCGCAGGAATAAAAAAAAGGATACTCGACTAATAGTTGGCATGAAACGAGGTTGCAAAAGGCCCGCAAAGAAAAAAGTGAAATGAAATCAACTGACATATAGAGCCAACAGCAACGATGCCACCCCCACTGGCTGGGGGGAGGGGAAAACATAGAAGGCGAATTGTACCAAAATCCCGCAACAGCAGCAGCAGCAGCAGCAGCAGCCAGTGCAATGCCAGGATATATATGGCACACTCACCCAACCTCCCACAGAAACACAGCCACAAGGTCCTGCTGCATGTCCTGCGTCCAGCAACGAAATAAAAACGAGCACAGCAGCACCAGCAGCAGGAGCAGGAGCAGTAGCAGCGGCAGCGGCAAAAGCAACAGCACCGCAGCAACAGCAACCGTTGAGCAAAAAAATAAAGCATCCAGAAAATATCTGAACACTCGAAAAAATTAAAGCTCAAAGGGGTTTTAAGGATATGAAGTTTTAAGCCAAAAATAAGTGTTTCTCTTGAATTATTTTAAAGGGTTTCATTTTGTTTGTTGTTTTATAAAAAACAAATGTAAATCTAAATGAAAATGTTAACAATTCATACTCTCCTTAGCATAAAAATTATTTAATTTATTTACTTAAAAATTTAACTTTAAAGTAAAAAACTATTTTAATAATTCCTAAAACTCAAAGGATTCCTTTATTTAAAATCCTTTTTTCCTTGCCAAGCTCTCAGTGCACTTAGATTGCAAGTTCGCATTGTGAGCGCGAAACTAGGGAAAAATTTTTTTAATTGGAACAACAACTGTACAGCGACGCAGCAGCAGCAGCAGCAGCAACAGCAACAACATCACCAGCAGCAGCATTCGCGGCAGCAGCAACAACTACAACCGGAGAAGCAACAGCAACAAAAGCGCACTTCAAACGCCGCATGGCCGTATCCGTGTCTCTGGCTCCTTGTATTTGTGTGCGTTAATGAAAGAGAGAGGACATGCAGCTGTGGATATCCATCTGTGTGAGTGTTTGTGTTGCGCCAGGACACTCGAGCCAAAGGCTGCAACCGCAACACAGCAGCTGGGCAGCAACAAGCCAGGTTCGATGGCTCGATCGCAGGTTGTAAGGCAACCAAATAGGCTAGAGATCGAACTTTATACAACAGGGTGATTAGGGTAATATCTTTCGAAGAATATCAAAGGGAATTTTATAATTAGGAGCCGTTTTTGAATGCTTAAAAATGAAAAATGTGAATAGGTTTGTTTAATTTTTAGCATTTATGCATTATTCGCATTTATAAATGTAATAAATGCGAAGTAAGACGAAAATATTTAGAAACAAAAAATACAGGCTTAACCTTTATTACATTCAAATTCAGCCTGAAGATCCTTAATGGCCCTGGCTTACTTCTTTGAAATAAGGAATTTAATACATTATTAAAAAAAAATTAATAAATTAAAAATTATCATCTTAAAATCTTAATAATATTTTAAAGAAATTACTCACTTCCCTCACCTCTCTAAAATCCTCAGTAATTTAATAATATTTAAATAAATATTTACGGCAAATCCAACCCCCAAACATTGACTGCTAGCAACATGTTGTGCCTCACCACGTTCATCCGAGTTCGATGTTGCATGCGGCTGTGTGCCGCGTCCATCGGGGTTGGTTTGTTGCCGCTCGCCGCCCGTCGTCAGTTGTTGTGTATCCTTCGGGTGAAAAGTTTCCTACGAACAAAAACTTTGCACCGCTGCCGTCGCTAAATAAAATGTTCGAGCGCTGAGAAGCGAGTGCGAGAGTGCGAAGAGTGCGACTGCTGAGCGCGTCTTTCAGTTAGCTAAACAAAACTAACTATTTACAATGATATAATTTCCACTAAAAATCAACACACACTTTCCACGGATGTGATCGAGAGGGAGTTCAAGGACTCGCCCACTAACTTGTCCCAGTTTCGCTTAAAAATATCTAACAAATGTGACCAGTGTAAACAAGATCGAAAACCACAAGAAAATAATTATATAAAAACGAGATTTACCGCAGATGTTGCATCTGCCTGAGTTCTAAGTTTCGATTTCGATTTCAATTTCAATCTCGGTTCGGAAAATCCAGTTTCGAGTTTCGAGTTTCCTTTGCATTTTCGTTCCCCTTTCGTTTAGTTTTTCGCGACGCGGCTTGTTATTGTCTACTTTCGTTTTCGTGCGGTTTTTCGCGGCTTTTCCAACGGTAATCGGGTCTTCATCGCATGGATAAGGCAACTACTGGCCTGCATTTCCAATAGCCAGAAATACTCAGCATCAGCCTCAGCATTTTCCAAAGGCAGTTGAGCTCGAGGAGAGCGAAAAGGATATGGATTAAAAACAAAGGTTTGTCAGGAGATTTTATAATTGAAAAATATAAAGGAAACTAGGAAAGGAAAAGAGAATACAAGTTTTTAGACACTTCTAATATTTAATAAATAATAATAAAAGAAGATTAGAAATAAATCTCATTCTGAATTATTACATAAATAACTAAATAAATCTTTAATGAGGTTCAAAATATATCTAACTATAAATATTTTAAGAGCTGGAATAACTTATTGGAAAAATATTTAAATATAATTATAATTATAAGAAATTATAAAAATAATAAAGATGATACAAATTAATAGCAATATAAAATACAAAACAGAAATGTTAAGCTTCAAAAATTGTTTACTAAATCACCTTAATTTTAATAGTTTATTAACAACACTACAAAACACAATAAAAACTGGTCACGAATACACTTTACCTTTATTATAAATACATTAAAATATAATTAATTGAATTACATAAGCGAAAAGATAACTATTTTAAGCTCCTCTAAAATAAATACAAGACTTTTCCCTCAATTCAATACACCTTAGGACTCTGTCAAGGAAAAACAAAAGCTCCAATTGCAATTTGCATTATATTTTGTTTTTATTTGGGCCCACAGGAAACACTTTTAAGACATAAACACGTAAACAACGAGATAACATTTGTTGCTATTGCTGGCACTGTTATTCGTTTTGTTATTGGTCATCCGAGGATCAAATTACAATAAGTGCAGGCTCAAAAGGGGAGCCCCCGGTGAAAATCTCAACAAAACTCACAGCCATCTAAACGGGCAATTTCGGCAGCTAAGCAGCTTTATTTGTGCGCCATTTGATGGGCGAAGTGCAGGCCAAACAAACAGAAATAAAACAATAAAGTTGACGCATAAGTAAACCGCTGCCACAAGACAAACTTTTGCTCATCTTTTTGGTTTTTTTTGGGACTGAGGCACTGAAAGAAATTTGTAATTATTTAGCTGGATAATTAGTAGCTCAATTAGAGGGTTTTGATTGTAAATTTAATTATAGTTTTGATGGTCTATTGTATATATATAGAGTTGACAGCTTAGAAGATTTTTTACTAGTTGAAAAAAAGAATTACAAATATTTATACCAAGTTCCCTTTGTTATAAAATACATTTTTTCTTTTTAACCCAAATCAAAATGTTATAATTTATGAGTTAGTTTTTCTCCATGTTCACAAAACATTTCACGAAATGAGTAATGACAACAGAAACCAAAAACAAACGCAAACTGTTGCTGTCAGAAGCTTCGAACTGCTAGATACATTTCGCGTTCTGCCGCCAACTTAAATTAAAAAGCAGCGGGAGCGGGAGCCAAAGTTCTGGATCTGAAGAGTTGAGTTATGCCATTCCCAGGCCCTGAAAACGTGCCGCCAAATGAAAACAGCAGAAGCAGCAGCAGCAGCGACACAGCTAAAGCTAAGGCCACAGATACGGATACAGAGATACAGTCGCAAAGAGATACGGATGCCAGGCTGGAGATACTCGTAACTAACAGTAACGTGCGTACGCCAAAGGCAGGCAACACGAGTGCACATCTTCAAGATACTTTTTTGGCGCGCTCGGAACAGAAACAGAAGCTCACATCACAACAAGGCAAAAGGAAAAGAAAAGGAAAGCAAAGCACAACAGAAAGCGAAAAGAAAAGAACCTAAAAGGGAGGCCGCCAGATACAGATACATATACAAGGGATACATAGGGAAAAATAAGCAGGAAAAATAAGGTTCTAAATCAGAAAATGTGGATAAAGTTAGTGAGAGAAAAAGATTAATTTACTGCCTTCGAAATATTTATTATTCAACTTATAAGACTTCACTTTTCTTAACACTTTTTTCGCCCAGTGTCTGACTGCATATACAGCCCACTCCCTGGCGCTGCCTTGACATGGCAATAAAGCGAGAATTTAAAGAAAGATAAATAATAAGACCAAACAAATTGAGGCGCAGGCCGGCATAAGAAGTTCAAGTTCAACGGCGACCAGCTAAATGTATCTGTATCTGTATCTGTGCGATCTTGGGATGCTGCATGGCTGCAGCTGTATCTGCTGGATGCAATTTGTCGATGGACGCCTGCAATTTTATGACTTGCAGCAGCATCTACAGTAACAACTGCGGCGGCGGCCTTTTACCCCCAATGAATTTAGCAGATACATTCTATATTTATCCAAGGAACTAAACACAGAATGCTCATTGGGTTCTTTTGTTTACATTTTTCGCCGACCATTTTCATTCATGAAATACAAGCCAACCAAAAATGAGAAAGAGAGAAAGATATTACAAGTAGGAGTAAGGTAAAGGTGTAGGACAGGCAGGCAAATTAAGGCTTTGACCTAGAGAAAAAATAAACAACAGGCGAACATGAAGCCCCCCCCCCCCCCAAAACGTTGCCCGCCTCGTTAACAGTAACGTGCGTGACTTTGAAAGCATGCGAGGCAAATGACAAACTCGTAAATCTCAACACACTCGCACTCACGGGAAGCGAAAGTAGGCTGGGAACTAAGTACCCTACTGGTTGTGTGAGTGTGGAGCCCTATCCTTCTCCGTACATTCAACCGTAGTCATCGCATACACACGGTTAATACTCAGCTGGGTATGCACAGGCACAGGCACAGTCAGGCTGCCACTTCCACCTCCTCCGCTTCCATACAACTCACTCGGCTCTCGACTCACGGCTCCTTGCATGGCTTCATTGTGCCGCTCAGCACGTTTCATTTCATCCACACCTGCTGCCCCTGAAGCCCACAACCCTTGGTGCCCACAGCCCCCACAATGCCATACCCACCAACCTTCGGCACAACTCAATTTACACGTGACACACACCAGAAAACAGATATGGAGCGAATTAATGGAGAAAGAGTATTTAAAAAGATATTAAATATGATATCTCTGCACTTTGTTTTCAAGAAATAATTAAGTAAATTTATAGAATACAAAGTATTTAAATTTACTTTGTTTATTATAAAATATACTACATATTTAGAGAAGTTTCTGAAATACTTTGAAAATGTTTTTAAGATATATTTGAGTAATTTCACTGCACTTTTTTGCCAAGAAATAATTGATTAAATTAATTAGCGCAATATATTTTAATTTAATATATAAAATAAAACAAAATATATAAATATTTAGACACTGTTTTCATAAATAAAAGATATCTCTTTATAGACAAATTTTACAAAAAACATAACCCTCTTTTTTCCCATAAAATTTATATTTTAAAGAAAAGAAGATACTTTTACTATAACAAGTAATTCTTTATTAATAAATTTAATATATGTTTGCCATGAATTTTCATTTCCTACTTAAATTTCCTACTACTCTACCCTCGTTCCACTTTAGTTAACCAGGTTATCAGGTGTCTTCAAAACACACTTCCTTGCCTAACTAAAACCCCTGCAATATCAATTTGATCAAGTGCCTTCAACCACCTTCACAAGAAATGCAATTTTAGCCGGCAAGTTCAAAGTATTAACATAAAAATAAAAGTCTTTTCCCCCGCAAGCCAACCGGTTTGCAGGGCTTCTTCTGGTAATGTTAGCCAACGAAATGATTCCACCCCATCAAAACAGGAATTTTATTCATTAACTTGGCAATAAGCAGCAGTAGCAGCAGCTGAGCATTTGGCAATTGTAGAACATGCATAAATATGCAAACTTATTATGCACCGAAATAGTTGCAGTAAATGCTGGGGAAAAATGTTAATAAATATTTAGTCCAACTGTTTTTGAACAATTCTCATATATGAGAAGCAGCAAAAGTTGTAAACAAGCGCAGAATGTTCAGATAAAGTATTAAAATATTACATTGAAGTGAATGAGTCGGGGTGGTACTAGAAGGAGTGAGGGTGCCCCCTTCATTTGCACAAATGGAGCGTCAGCTTGACAGACTGTAGAGAGGGAAGAAGGGAGGTTCCTGCAGGATGCCAGCAGGATTCTGCGGAACATGCTCCACAGCTCCACAGTCGTTGGTTGCACTTGCTATCAGAACACTAGCCGTGGGTTAAGGGGTATCGCAAGTTCAAAGGGTTTTATAGACAAACTTAAGACTCTTAGTTATCAAAAAAAATATAAAAAGAATTCCTTATTTCTGTTACTTTGATTTTCTTATCAAAAAAGTTAATTCTCTGTGATTTCTAACTGATTAAAGTTCAGTATTTTTGTAGTTATCTAAGGTATTAAAAATACCTCAGACTCCTCTTTTATTTCATTCATATTTTCCACTTTTCTCTACCATTTTCCGCACTTTCTCTCTCTCTCTCTCTCTCTCGTCTCCCTGGCTGGAGTTCAAACAAATACAAAGTCAAACAGCGCACAGGTAGATGGCTTGGTTGTTCCCTCGGAAAACACCTGAGACCCCCTGATCCTGTGTCAGATTTTTGCTCTTGTTTCTGTTGTTCCTCCGCTTTTCGCACATGCAACTGCCGGGCTCAGCTCTTCTCCCTACCCCTGGCTATATATATATATATATATACCCATATATACACCTATTTACACCCAAAAAACAGCCCTCGCAGTCACCTAGATTCTATGCCGCCTTCAGCTACCATTTTCATTCCTCGACAGCAACTTTGTTCTCTCTCCTAAATGACGCATTGTTCAGTCACATCATATATAGCACATATATATATACATATAGTAGTGGCTGCGTCTGGGCTGCGTGTTTAATTTGCAAAATTCAAAATGCGAAAAATAAAGAATGTTGTATGTACATCGCCGTACATGTTGCAAAAATGTGCTGCATTTAGCGTAAGCGTAAGCAGCAAACAAGAAATTTAAGTGAATTGCGGTCATTGTTCCTGGTTTTCTGGGTTTTTATTTATTTTATGGTTCTGTAGGTTGTTTTTTTTTTTTTTGAACACACACACACTGGCATACTGGGGCAGTTGGTAATAGAAAACCCTGTTTGTGGAAACCATGCATAACATTGAAACTTCGTTTTGAGAGCTTCAACCAGAGATAAGGCTGGATAAGATAAGGATTTTGAAATGCGATTGGCGGGAAGGTTGGTTAAATAATTTATATAATTTTTTGGTGTTATATCACTGAAAGGGGTTAACGGAAACGAAGCTCCCGAGAAGGAAGTGTCCATTTCGCAGAGAAACGGTTTTAAACAGTGAGAGAAATTTAACTTTCCTTTGCTTTAAATTTTTTTATATGAAAGAATATGATGAAAATGTATCATTAAAATAATTTTTAGGCTTATAAAACTTATAAGTTATATTAACTTACTTAACTGAACCTAAGAATAAAGCATTATAGTTATACAAATAATTTAATATCTTTGTTTTGTCTTCAATAACTTTAAAAATCTATAATCTGATAAGTAACAATCCAAATAAACTGAAAAATGGAAGATCTGTTTATTAATAAGTAAGCTTCAAGTTCATGGAAAAGTTTAAAGGCTAACTAGTTTGCAATAAAAAATATTACAAATATTTACAAACCCCTATATAATATGATATTGCAACTTTCCCGGTGCATTCCCGATTTGGCTTGGGTCAAGGAAAAAGGAAGCGCTAATTGCAGCCTGCAGATGTTGCCATTATTTTTCCCAACTCTTTGGCCCAATTTCGGCAAATCGCGAGTGGTCAATGGGGGATGGGGATCGGGTTCAGAGTCGGGATCTTTATCGCGCCATGTCAAGCGTAAGACTCGTAACTCTCCCAGGAAAAGGAAGAGGAAGGAGAGGGATGAGGATGAGGATGAGGACGACGACGAGGACTTGGCTGAAGATGACGTTGGAGGGGAAACAGTTACAGCTGCAGAACAGGACAGGATGAAAGGCCGGCAGCAGAAGAAGTGGAAACGCGAAACGGAATCGCATAAAACGGAAAGTGCAGCAAATTGTGGCAGCTGCAACATTTTGTGTTTCTTCTTCTTGGTTTTTTTATTATTATTTTTTTCCGCTGCAGGTTCTCTTTTTTTCTGTATTTTTTTTCCTTGCTTGGCCGTTGGCCTTTTACCGTTTTTTTTTATTGAAGGCACTGCAAGTTGCAACAAAGGAAAAGCAAAAGAAGAACTAATGCAAAGGAGAGAAGCAGAGAGAGTGAAGGCAATTGCAGCACGCAAATTGCAGTCGACAAAATAATCAGACTTTAATTGTCGTTCTGCAACAATGTGCAGACTAAGCTCGGGAACCGAACCTCAAGGAAGTCAAGGAGGAGCTCAAGGCAAGGAAGGAGTCCCCCGGAGCAAAGATGACTCGCTGCTGCTGCTGCTGCTGCTGCTGCTGCTTTTGCAAGTTGTCAACCGAAATCGGGCGAAAAGTTTGTGCATTTCCAAGGCTCGAGGGTGGAATTGTACAGAAGATATAAAAAACTGAAGCAAATTGCAATCTTGTGGGTGTGGGAAATCATGAAGGTTGTGACTTGAATGGGTGGGAATTTTAGCTACAATTATACCCGCTGTACCCAGTGACCATGAGCTAAATTTTGAAGGAAATTATATTTTTTAAGGAATGATAAAACTATTTACGGGAAAGCGTTAAAGCTTTAGAGCAAGGGAGGTAGTTATAGTAATTTTTTTTGAGGAATCAATTGCCCAATAAAATCAAAAATCGTGTAAATGTATTCGGAATAAATATATTTATCCGAATTATCCAGAAAAAGCATTTTAAAAATTATTTCTACTACTAAGAAACTTAAATAAAATCAAGATTTTAATTAAAAAACTTGTTCTACTAGTATAAGATTTCTTTAAGAGGTTTTATTTACATTAGAAATATTCAATATATTTTGAAACAATTTTCCTGACAATTTTCTCTTTCCCTCACAATCCTTAAACCCTACCTTAGCCTATCAATAACAAATTTACACTCACTTAAACACCTCAAGTGCCCTGCATTTTGGCAACTTTCCTTGTAAAAAACAAACACAAAAAAACCAGAAAACTGGTGCAGCTTGCGGCACATTCAGTGCATATAACACCATTATCTTTTACTCTATAATCATGATGATGTTGATGATGTTGATGACGATGAAAAGGCCCAGAGACCGGGAGCCCAATGAACTTTCTGAAGCGCAACGAAAGGTTCGCTGGCCAAATGCAAAAAGCCAAAGGACGCGCACGGCAAAAATGAGAAAAACAACAACAAAAAAAAAGAGAAACCAAAAGTACACCTGTGCCAGAAAAAAAAAATAATAAAAAAAGAAGAAACAAGAAAGGAAAGCTAACTTCGGGCGGAGCCGAAGTTTATATACCCTTGCAGAATATTCTGTAAATTATATTTTCCAAATTGAATCATATGCAATCTAATTTTAATGACTTAACGAGAAGGCTGAAATGGCCGGGTAATTTCCGATCGTTCAGTTATATGGCAGCTATAAGATACAGTCGGCCGATCGTTATGAAATTTGGTAGGTCGGATCAACTGACCAAATATATAATATGTACGAAGTTTTTCTTTTCTATCTTCAAAAACCCAAAAGATGGGCCATTTTCGATTTTTCAGTTATATTATTATATCTATAGCTATGTCTTATAGTCGGCCGGTCCTGATAAAATTTGGTTTGTCGTAGTATTTTGCCAAAAATAGCATTCTTACTAAATTTGAACTCTATAACTTTAAAATCGCCGAAGTTATAGCATTTCCGATCAATCAGTTATATGGCAGCTATAGGATATAGTCGGCCGATCCTTATGAAATTTGGTATGTCGTATTATGTTGCCAACAATAGCATTCGTACAAAATCTGAATTCTCTAACTCTAAAAACACCGAAGTTATACCATTTCCGATCAATCAGTTATATGGCAGCTATAGGATATAGTCGGCCGATCCCGGCCGTTCCGACTTATACACTGCGTGCAAAGGAAAGAAGGGTGTGTGCAAAGTTTCAAGACGATAGCTTTAAAACTGAGAGACTAGTTTGCGTAGAA
>VNJQ01002356.1:0-36702 GCA_008042515.1 Drosophila truncata
ATAATATTCGCTGTTGATTGTTTTACCTTTCTCCAGGTAGTCTATAAACAAAATCCCATATGCATCCCAAAATACGGACGCCATAACCTTACCCGCCGATATTTGTGTTTTGGGACGCTTCGGACGGCTTTCTGCACTGAATTCTGGAGTATAGTGGTGTATCCATGTTTCGTCCATTGTTACGTAACGGCGAAAAAAATCGGTCCCATTGCTCTTCAACATTCTTAAACACATCTCGGAATCATCAATGCGTTGTTGCTTTTGGTCCGGTGTTAGCAATCGCGGCACCCACTTTGAGCAGAGCTTTCTCATATCCAAATGTTCATGCAATATCGTAAACACACTGCCTTCTGATATCTTTGAGGCATCAGCTATCTCCTTTAATTTCAATTTGCGGTCGGCCAATACGATTTTTCGGATTTTGGCGATATTTTCTGGTGTAACTGCTGTTTTTGGGCGACCGCTACGCTCAGCGTCTTCGGTGTCCACACGACCACGTTTAAATTCATTGTACCAGTCCTTGATGGTTGATTTTCCTGGAGAAGAATCCGGGTAATGCCTATCAAGCCAAGTTTTGGCTTCTACCGTATTTTTTCCAATCAAAAAACAGTGTTTAATGAGGACACGAAATTCTTTTTTTCCATATTGTAGAAAAACTCAAAGGTCGCAGAGTTGTAAAATTTTTATACAAAGCCTATGATAATCGACACTATCTATTAAAAATATTGATGTTTGCTTACTACTGCCCCCCATATATGTCGGGCCGGGAACTTATTGAGTGGTGTGGTACTTAAAATCAATAGAATAGTCTGAAATGTAATAAAAAAAATATATAACAAAAGTAAGTTAAACAACAAAAATTAAAAAAAAAATTAATGAAAAATAAAACTTTTTAACTGTGGAAAAAGACTACATTCAGCAAAAGAAATTAAAATCTAGTACTGATGGGTTGTTTACATATTTTAAATATTGTGTGTTTGTCCGCAAAGGTCAAGTAGGAAAATTAAAAAAAAAAAAACTGAGATAGAGGTCAAATTTTTGGCTCGTAAAACCACAGTTATAGAAACATCTATAAGACATCTATAAGAAAATATTTATTTAATTTAAAACTAAAACTAAAAATAAATAATTAAGAGACAACATTGTATTTTATATCTCTCTTACCCTTAATGTCAAAAACCTTAACTTATCTTTGATAAGTTTAGCTCTTTTGTTATATGAACTATCACCAATTGGTAATATTAAAATACCTTATTTTACCTATATTTCACAAATAAGAACCAGGTGTTAGTTTAATAATTTCTGGTGCTGTATCTCTGCTAAATTTAATTAAATCTAAAATTTGAAAAACACATTTTTTGTGTACAATTTTTGCTATACAGCATTTTTTGTGCCAGAATTCAGTTCAATGTCAATGAACGCGCGCGCAAATAGCTGCGAAATATCTTTCGGATTGCTTCACTCGAAATAAATGCTAGAACAACAACAAACTTGGCTAAACGGCAACAAACACGAAAATAAATCAGCCAAACAAGGCAAATAAAAGCGAATTTTTTGCACAAAACTGGAAATCTAAACAAAGACCAGGCAGAATCGCCAGTCAAAAGAACAAAAAGCAAAAGTTGAAATCTGCGACGCCTCTCAAAAGTTGTGCAAGAAACAAGAAAAAAATCATTGGAAAAAGAGAGCCAAAATGCCAGAGGGTGAAAGGGCGGCGGGGGATGAGCACAGAGGGGGTTTTGGGGAGACACAATGAGGTTCGTTGGTAACGAGCTGCACCCAACAGCAACTCTCTTATTGAACGGTTATTTGCCTCTCTCATTAGCGCCGCTCCTCCTCATCCTCTTCTTCTTCTTGGGCGCCCCCATCGATTGATGCTACAACAACAATGGGCCCAACTATGTATGAATAAAATATAGGTTAGGCTCTTTCCTTATTTGTAGGCTGGCGCGAGCGTTGAACTCTACTTTTGCTATCGCAGCTCGGCAGCGTGGGAGCTTCGCTTTTGGAGTAACGAAACTATTTTGTTTTGATTTTATCTCTGTAAATTATAATGAAATTATATGCGCCGGTTACCGCGTGGAAATACGAGAAAGAAAAGGAAAAAAAAACAAAACAATCCACTAGAGCAACAACAACATCGGCGACTCTGTACCTCTAGTAAAAGCCGGTACGAGTGCGAGCGGGAGAGAGAGTGGGCCAGCGGGCGGGTGGGAACGCCAGAGGCAGAGCGAGAAAGAGCTAGGAATATTTCTGTGTGCCCTGGTGGTTGTAAAAAAAATGTAAAAGTGAAGCGCCGAAGCCAAAAGAACGAGGCCGGGGGTGGGGGGCGGTAGGCCTCCGAAAGCGTAAGAAAAATCGGCTTGCACGTACTGTATGTATTGGCAAACATTTTTTCGCAGAAAATGTATTCAGGAAAAACACAAAACCGCGCGCACACCTATACAACACGGACATAATTGCATACAGTTTTGCCTGGTTTATTTCACTTTTCTTTCGCCTTTTTCCCGAGCGTCCCCAGGCAAAAAAAAAACACTCACCTATCTGGATTTCTTTGTTTTCCTTTGGCTGCTAATGCGTTGCTGCCACTAAACTTGATCTGTTGCCGGTACGCACAAACACCAAATTTTTAATCAACACGTTTTGTTGCTGCGAAATTATTATTAAAAATTTATAGCACAAACACACTTTGAGAGTTAAAATGGAGGTAAAACCATCGATATTACTATCGGTAGTATGTGCGCAGCGCAATACCTCGATTTTTTTCCACCATCGATGTATCGGGAGTTAAAATGCACAAACGATGAACTATGAATTGCAAAATGGCGGCTATCGATACAGCGATAGCGGTATATCAAATTATTGATTTTTATCGAAAGTTTGGTCTAGCTTTTGCACATTATAGGAAAAGAATTGCATAAAATTTTTAAACGGGGAAATAAAATCTCTAAAGCAAAAACAGATTCCAGTTTTCAACCACATTTATCGGAGCTGCTTTTTATTGGAATTAAAGCTAACACTGCAGCCCTGGTTCGAAGTGGCGATATTTCAGCAAGTACACCAACCCATCTTTCAAATTTCTTATCAGCTTTGGTAATGTTGAAGAAGCCGCAAATGGCCACACTTGCGCTTGGCAGCCAATTTTGTTTTGTTTTCAAAAAAAATTTAAATTTCGTGAAACAAAATGGAAAACGGCGAACAACTCCCCAAAATGGAAGAGGGCATAGAAGCTGCATTCAAACGGCACCAGAGTATCATGCCCCAGGTAAAACAGGCGTACGACGAGGTCATTGGAAAAGTGTTTGCAGATCTACGGTAAGCCAAGGGGCTTCTTAATTGTAAACAAAAATAAAAGTTAATTGTTTACTGTAGTCCCTCGGACCTGCAGGCCTTCTCTGATATTCTCTTGGAGAAAGAAAACTCTGTCCTGTCTACCGAGGAACTGGTAAACACCATGCGCACTCAGATGACCATAGTTTTGGGCAAAATGAATCAATCCTTCTTCGACAGGAACGATGTGGAGAACAAGCTGGTGACCTTGGAGGTGCTCAAGGAAAAGTTTGCTTCCTACGAGGGCAAAAACTGGTGAGTTGGTAATCAAGAGTCTCTTACGCAACCACTTGACTTTATTTTCGACCTCAGGAATAGCCTGAGCCCGGAGGAGCTTACACGGCCGTTGCGCATGCGCCTGTTGGACTCCAGCATTCGTTTTATGGAGAGGCAGCTGGAGGCACAGCACAAACATCTCGAGGTAAACATCATTTAGTTGGTTTGCTTAAGGTTTTATTACATATTTATATAGATATTTAACTGTTAAATCTCAACTTTCAGATTTCCATGGCCAAAAGCCAAGCTAATCGGGAGCGACTGCAAAGCATTCAGAACGAACGAGTGAAACTGACGGCCAAAATGGAGCAGCAGATGGCCCAGTACAAGGAGATAAGGCCGCAGCTATTGGAGCTCCAGCACTCGATAAATAACTCTTATTTGCCACCTGAAAACTAAATGTAAATAATGTAAATGTAAATATATTCAATTTATAAAGTTACTTACCATTGTTTTTGAAAATAGTTTTAGTTTCATTGAGGGATGTGAGGATGCATGCATTTTTAGTGATAAATCATAAGAATCTCTAATTGAAAATATACGCAATTATGAACATTTAAGCAGGAAATTAGATAATATAAAGGAAAATACCTTTCATTTATCGGCTGCTGGAGCTGATCCTTGAGCTTCTTCTGCGTGACTCTGCTGTCGGAACTTCTTCTGGATCTGCCTTCACTGCGACAGACTCTGCTTTCGGAACTGCTCCTGGCGCTGCTTTTACTGATTCAGACTCTGCTGCCAAAAGTGCTTCCTCCGATGCTTTGAGAACTTTTATGGCAGCTCTAGTGGTGGCGATGATCCTGAGACTTCGCTGGGGGGCTCTTCGGGATTGTTTGCCAGACCCTGGCGCGGCTTCTGGAGCTGCCAGTGGAGTTTCACCTGCTTCTAGAACTGTCCCTGAGGCTACGCCTTGTACTGATGAAAATCGGGCAAGATATCGGGCTCGCCAGGAACGGGCTCGTATGACCGTTGCTGGCGCTGCTGCTGGAGCCGGCTCAGGTCCAGTTGGAATTGTATTCCTCCTATTTGGTGGCAATCCCGGGCAGGACTGCATGGCTCGGGGTTGGCTGGGACGTTTAGGGCAATGCGACAACCCTAGGTAAACACTCCTTCCCGGATGTTAAAGATGGTTGCCGTAAGACTTGAAAGTAAATCGATTTTCATCAAACCGATTTTTTCTAGAAAATTCTTGAAATAAATCGAATAAAACTTCAGATTATTTTTAATACATAAAAGATCTATATTTCAGGGTCCTCCTATAAATAATAAATATACTATTTTTATTGGATTATACCTACATATTCTGAAATAAAAAAAAATGATCTCATCTCTGATAAAAATACATCGAAATTGAGGTTATGTTTCGGTCACATGCAAATTGGGTAAGCAATTCAACATTTTGCAACACTGTCCCAAAGGTTTCGACATAAGTCAAATTGCCACTCGTGGTCTTTTCGATTTCATCCTTCGCTCGTGATAGTGCTTCCAAGAAAACAATTTTCTAATTGTGTAGAACACGAATTATTTTATTTGGTTTTTTTTTCCAAATAAGTAATTCAGGGTCTACACATTTTGAAAACAATTTAAGCGGTGGACAAGAAAGACAAGTGACCAAAGGCATCGCAGCTTTTGAGTTTCCCTTCACATTAGCTTTATGTACCTGTTTTAGTCTGTATTAAAGCTATGTTGAAGTGAAATTTAAATTCTGCAGTCGCAAAAGATCCAAGACAAAAATATAATAGTGTGAAAAGCGGAAAACCTTTTTCAAGTTTTTGATTATACCAAATTTATCAACGTGCTAAATTTATACTAAATGTGCAGTGAATGTAGCCAGTTCCATTCATATGCATTTAAATATGTAAGTATTCTGATTCATTTAAATTTAGTAGTAGTATGAATTTTAAAGGGATATTAGTTTTTTAATAAACTCTAAAAATGTAGACACATTTAAGACATCCAGAAATTGAGGTTATGTTTCGGTCGTTGCTCAATTCGCACACATTCACCATCTTTGCACTTGTAGTTGTGACATTTTGCAGCACTGTCTCCAAAGGTCTCCAATTGTCTGTGTGGTACGTAAAAAAGCTTCTGGTGTTTCAACATTTTCCAAGTCTGTAGTACAACAAATCATTTAATTTGTATATTTGTTCAAAATAAATGGTTTGGGGTATACATATTTTGAAGAACTATTCAACTCTTGACAGGTGACGTTATCTATATATGAAATGTGTGTATGTATGTGTGTAAAATTGAGTTTTTTGTATCTAAAATATAAATAAAATATATAATCTTTAAAGAATAATAAAAATATAAACAAGTATGTATATAGATTCTATAAATTATCTTAAAAATGTCATTTCTATTCGTTAATTTCTGCGACATGTGCAAACTTTAAAGGCGCCATTTTGATTATCTCTTCTTGCATTTTGTGTTTTATTTGGAGACCACTTATGTAGTTAAAGACAAAGTCAATCTTCTCAAATGAATTTTTATTAATATTATCAGTATTGATATTATAAGGAGCGACTTTAAGTGCAATAGTAGTCACATTAAAGAATTCTTCATTTAAGTTTTTATTTGCTCTTAGCTTTTTCGCAAAAAAAATCTCTACACACATTGTCTAACTAGCCATCTCGCTCTATTTTTCTCGTCCATTCCTTTTTGTCCCTGCTACGAATGCCAGTGTCAAAGAAGTAATGTCAAAATGTTATTCTTCGCGTCGTCGTCTCGGGATCGTTGTCCGGCATTCGGTTTTTAAAACTTGTCGCGAGTGGTCGATAAAAGTTAGTAATTATGTGATATCTGTGGTCAACATTTCTAGGCTGTGGGTGGGGCAAATACTACGATTTAATTTTCAGTATTGCACACTTCATGGCCCTGCAATGTTGACTACCACTTCTTTAGTGAAAAACATAAATAAAAGCACCGCAATGGTCTGAGCGATTTCTAGTGCAAATCTGTGGTTATTGACCAGAATTGCACTTGAAATGGCCAGACCAAGGCGGCCCAAGAACATGGAAACATCGAAAATTTAAACAATTCTACGTGTTATTTTGAAATTTTCACCAATCTGTATGCCGGTGCAGGGGCAATGGGCCTTAGCATCAAACTTATTGCACTTGCCACGGCCAATGGATTTGTGGAAACGATCAACGAATAAAAAGTGTAATATAAAACATTTCCTGGACTATATTCCAGTCGGAATCTGTGTCAATTTGTTGTTTTACTTATTCATATTGCACAAATACCGGCCTGATATTATCCAGGCAAATCGCCAGATTTATGCTCTTTAATTTTGAGTGAAAGTGAAGTGAAGTGTTGAAAAAATGGACGAGCATTTGCAATAAAAATATAACTAGATTATATTCAGGACGGAATCAGTGTCAATATGTGGTTTTTGATTCATATTGCACTTATACCGGCCTGAAAATATCTAGGCTAATCGCCAGATTTTATTTTATTTTTTTTTTAAGTGAAAGTAAAAGGTGCCTAACGAATGCATAAGCATTTGCAGTCTGGCTTGTGCGTTAATACATTTTTTTTTTAATATTTGTATTGCACACTTTCCGGCCTATAAATGTGAGATGCTTCAACTTGTTCAAAACAATATTTAATTATTTTATATATAATTATGCCGTTAGATTTTTCTTCCGTTAATTTACAGCCCTTGAAAGAGTAAGCGAGACGGCGTCTGGAACAGTTCAAAAGGAGCTTTTTTCTCTCCTTGTTTCTCTTTCGTATTTTTCGTCTTCCATTTTATCTCTGCCTTGGTGTTCGTTCCAATGGTGTTGCCAGATCGCCAAATACAAAAAAGCTAATATAGTAGTATTAGTGGTTAATATAATATTACCATAGTGAGTGATAAATGTTTAATCATTCCTTTTTTTATATTATTTTAACTAGGCGCATAATTTATTCTTCCCTTCTAAATGATGCAACTATGTAATAACCCCCGGTTGAGGCGATATAAGCAAATTTAATTAGTGCGCTCGCTTGGGTGCATTTATTTGCACGTCATTTACCGTTCTGGAGGAGCCTGTGGCCGGCTGGTCTATTTGGGCTCTTGTTGCCGTTTAATGACGGGATGGCCATTGGTTTGGAAAACTAACAAGTACGAGCGTAATGAATAATGCCAAAGCACGCGCGTAGCCAAGAGGTGTGAAATTGGGCACACTTGGGCGGTACTAGGAGCTTCTTTCTGGGTCCCAAACTGCACCAGATGACCAGCAGCCCAGGAATGGAACGGTTTTTGGCGGAAGTGCAACTACCGTAAGTACAGCATCGATTATCCACAGCGTTTACCTGTCCGATTTTTAACTAATAATTCCTCGCGGTGAGAACTTGCCGTTCGTGCTGATAGCAAACACAATTACATAAATGTTTGTTTTGACAACAATGCAGGCGGCAGCAAAAACAAAGCCACAGAGACAAGATTGCATAATTGCTTGTAAGATTTTGCGCTCCCACAATTTCTCATTTTAGTCATGAGACAAAATAACCGGCTGATTGTTATCTTCCAGGTGAGACTGAGACTGAGAGAGCGACCAAGAGCGACCGATCCTTTTTACTGCAAGTTTTAAGCCGCGCTCTCGTACATGGAGCTTTCCAAGCTGTGAAGGCCGGGCATGAGAGGCAGGTACAGTGGGCCATTTGTTGCATGTTTGTTTATTTTTAAGCGGTTTATCTAAGTACTTATTCAAATATGCCCATAAATATGAAATAGCACTTTCGTAATTGTCTGCTTTATTTATGCACTGTGAACAGTCAGCGGAAATCTATCGCCCCGCTCGCAGTCTTCACGCTCTCTGCCTGCTGTTCTGGCAGTGTTGGTATTTAGTCTGGATAATAGATATTTGGGATTAGAGACTTATATGACAGCATAAAGTTAAAATATTTGTAATTATATACATAACTATCTATATATCTAAAATATAGATCATATAAATACATTATCTTCTTGAAATAATAGAAGTATTACTTTAAAAGTTATGAAATTTGGGTGTGCCTTTACAAATGTCTGTTTAAAAATGAAATAATTCATAATAAATAACTATAAAAATTGTATAAGTGGAAGTGGCTAAAAAATGTATTAAATTGTATAATTTTTTAAAATCTATTCATAAAAAACTAATAGGTATTTTATATTGTAGTCTATGAGACGCTTGTCCTATAAATAACCTTAATTTAGCAGAATAAAAATTTGCAATAAATTATTTTAAAATTAATAATTCTTTTATTTATTTATTTTAGCCAAAGAGGACATAGGACAAAATCGGAAATCTGAAATCAGATTTATTAAAACCCAATGACATAACAATTTAAAACACAAATCTATTCGTCTTCCAATTCTTCTGGCTTTCTTCAAGCTTCAAGTAAGATTTAAAAAACCTATTAATTTATTATTCAGTTTCAACATTAATTTTTCCCACCCAACAGTGTTTTTTACTCTGAAACGACGGCAGCAGCACCACTGACTGGCTGTGGCTCTCCCGCTTCGCCACCATTTGCGGCTGCAGAAGTTCCAGCGGAGCCTCAGTTGCCTGGCGACTAGCGAACTGCTTGGACGTGCTCGTCGGTTCCGCCTTGAGTTTGAATTCCTCCCAGCCAGCCGACAAGTAAGCCCCGCTCCGTGCCGAGTGTGTTGAGTTCTGTGATGTGATGTGTGGTTCGCGGCTCGTTTCGTTTTTTATTTGCCGTTGTCATTTGGTTTTTGATTTGTTGAGCGGTCGCCGCAAGCCACTTGACGGCGCTCTCTAGGCTCCGGGCATTCTCTTCTGGCTTTGTTTCATAATAATTTGCTGTGTGTGTGCGCGATGGTGAACGAGCAGCAAACGTTATATATATATAAAAAATGTATATTTGTGTCTGTGAAAACGACAAAAGGCCAAGAATACAAAATGAAATGCTGGCCCGCTTGTGGAGCATATGCCGTTCGTTTGTTCGTTCGGTCGAAATGCTTAAAATAATAATATGCCGTTTGTCTTTCCGTTTTCCCCGACCAATTAGATCCGAAATTTTGGGGAAATGCTGCTTTCAATGCAAATGTGGCGCTCTCTGTGGCTGGCGGCCCTCTTCTGCGGATTAGCCCAGGCCAAAGGTAAGTCCCTACTTAATTCTACTTTTCCATTTAAATAATTTTATAAGCTGAGCTCGGAGTGCAGGCAGAAAGCTGGAGCTTCATGATGTCATTCGTCATTCGCAGTGCGCAATGAAACACAAAATGGATCGTTTTTTTTTCGTTTGTCGTTTTCGTTTTGCTAAACCCGCTAAAGTGACCTCGTTTTCAGTCGTGGGGTACACACACACAATTGGTGGCCATTTGGAGTGATGGCCGAATCTAACGATCTTCGTTTTGGGCGGCGGCGGGGGCGGTGGCGTTGGTGCTCATTTTTTTCGGGCCAAAAAACGAAAGACTGAGGCAACGAACTTGCCTCGCTTGCTCGGGGACTAATGAAGTTGGATGGGAGCTTCGTCTCAAGTGTGGCCCTGTCATGATTCACTCAGCCACCGCAGCTCTTCCTGCCTTATATGCATGCCTTGCCGCCTTACATATTCCCCTTATTCCCCGCCAGCCCTGACACATTAGTCATTAACTTAAGGCTGCCCCTGCAAGCTGCCTTACACAGGCAAGGCAACTAAACAAACCAAGCAGCGAGCGCGGCGAAAAAACAAAAGACCCAAACAAGACACCTACACAAACACAACTGCTGGGAAAGGAACATGACACGCTAAAATAAAAAAAAAACTACAAAAAATAAAAAACAGACAAGGCAACCAGATAATATCGACGAGAAAAATGAAAATATATAAACTCATAACGATCAGCAGGCTGGTCAAGTATCTGCTGGCTGGCTTATTAAAAGGCAATCAGAGAGGAGAATTAACAGCTCGCACTTCCCCCTCCTGCTTCACAGCCTTCGGCCAGCTTGATAAATGCCAAGTGCAAAAGAATTACGCGAGAAAAATGAAGAAATAAAAGCGAAATATATACACAGCCCAAACACGGGCGACATTCGGCTCGTGTAGGCGAACTGGTTGGTCTCTGGAATTAAGATGCAGCCTAAAAATACACAAAGCCACCGATACGAATACATCTCTCTCTCTCGCCGACTCCCCGTCGGTGTGGATACACCACAGTCGCAGACAAACAGAAATATACTTATATAGGAAAGCTGCAGACGAGGCTATAATTTACGGGCGAACCAAGCGAGACCGAGAGTCCAAGTCCGAGTCCGAGTCGGAGTCGGAGTACGCGTCCGATTAGAGACTTCTCCCAGCCTCGGCGGTGTTCTCCGCTTAGTCAGCAAAGCGGCAGCCAAAGCTGAAAGCTAAATTATAACTTGCCAACTTGGGGGCCGCTGATGGGGGCGTGGCTGCTGGGATAACTAAAGCGAAACTTTTTGTTTGTCTGCACAGCATTAGGGAAAGTAAAAGTCTGAAACCGGCCGTAAGAAATACAAAGTATTGGGAGTTATGAAATGTTTGAAAATATGTTGTTGTTTCGAGTTAAGTAGGTTTACAAAATATTGAGAAAATATTATTTAAATTTCATTAATACAAGCTAAGCCCAAAGAGTAAAACCCCCTTCAGTTTTCCTAGAAAATTTCTATATTATGGCTTACTTTCTTGCATTTTTAATGCTATATAAACAAACTACACTTAATCTTATTTTTAAACCTTTATTCCCTTTCAGTTAAGGGCATAATTTATCATACCTTATGATGTATGTCTAGAAATAGTAATATATTCTTGGAATTAATTAAAAAGATTACCTATTTTTTATTACAACTAAACATGCAGTCGTTTTAAAAGCATATTTCACTCTTCTTTTAATTTTAACCAGAATGTATAGTAGTTAAAGTTATGTACCTTAGATTGCCATTAAAATTTTACGTTTTTGTATTCAAAATTCTCATTAAAAAATCTAGCAAGCAGCAGCTTTGATTCCCAATAATTACGGGCTTTCTTGGCTTTAGCAGCAGTCACTCTCTGAGATTCCAGTAAGCGGATGATGTCATCGACGGAGTATAAAGAAGCTTCACAGTCCAGTGCACACGCTGATGGCCGAGGGAGGACGACCTTCCCCAGGCGATTATATCCACCCGCCGTCTTTGCAGTGAAACTGACAAATCATCGAACTGTGATTAACTCGTTTAATTGCACCGACTGGGCGGCGAGCAACAACCACACGCGACCTTGTGCAGCGTCCACAACAGCCACAACATCAACATCAAGATCGTTTAATTTATGGCCAGAACGAACGTATGACTTAAGAAGCGAACTGCTGGCCATATAAATATATAATAAATTGTCGTTGGCCCGGCCACAGGGTCTGTAAATCCTCACTCCCCAACAACGGATGAGTCTCCATTTAAATAACATGCGAGACAGGCCAGCGATCGAGCATTGTCGCATTAAGACAAAACATTGACATTGCATTGTGAGCGGGCGGACGAGGAGGAGGAGGAGGAGGAGCTGCAGTGAACATGGAGGAGCCGACAGGGCAGAACAATAATGATCAGCAGCGGATCTGTGACAGCCGGCCGAGAGTTCTTTCTGTTCTTTGCCACAGCAGCGGCCCAAAAGGACAGCCAGCGAAACACTCGTAATAATAAAGAAATTGCCAAAGTCTCTGGGCCTCCTTGGACTCCAGGTTCAGAGCCAGGTCCATGTTCGAGTTGCGCCACATTATGCCAGCGGGCATAAGGCTCTAACTTTGGCCAAGAGTTGGACTTGTAGTCGAAGTCAGGCTTTAACTCTGGGATGACCACGATGATGATGATGATGAAGCTGATGCCACACAAGGCAAATAAACCGCTTTGGCTTTGGCTTCGGCTTCGGCTTCGGCTTGGACTTGAACGATGCGACTTTGGCCAGGTCTCTCTTGGCCATCGACTTGACTTCGCTTTACATTTTTGCCTTATGTGTGCGAAAAATGCCAATTTTAGAGCAAGTCCAGCTCCCCAATGTCTGTGTCTTGTGCTGTCTCTGTCTCTGTGTGTATGCCAGTGTGTGTGAAAAATTGCCCGTCTAGACAAGCGCAACAGGCCGTAGCAGCAGCAGCAGCAGCAACAGCAACAGCAACAGCAACAGCAACAGCAACAGCAACAGCAACAGTGCAACATTGGAAAGAACAAGAACAATCAAAGCCTTTTGCTAAGCTAATAAAATCGAGCCGCTGCCTCGGCGCAGACTCGTGTCTGCTACATTGATGCTCCTGAACGAACCCCTCGAACCTGTCCTTCCGCCACCAGCACACTTAACCCATTACTGGCACTCAGTGTTGCTGTTGACCCAGAGAAATGTTTTCGGTGAACAAGTTTGGGCCTCCTCTTCCAGTGATCAATCTATGCGGATTGTGTGGGAAACTTTGAATAGGAAGAGAGGTGTGAGGATGAGTTTTAAAATTCAAATATCACCAGGATCCATTTTGGGTTTATTTACACATTTTTCACTAATCCAAGCAAGGTTATCACGAGTTAAGGTTACCAGCTGTCCTTCATCATATTTAACCCAGTGCTGTTGACCCAGAGAAATTTTTTATTGATTAGTTTCAGCCTCTTGGAGGTTTTATTTTACAAGAAAAACTTAAGAAGTTCTTAATTTCAAAGGGGTTATCAGGACTCTCTTGAATTTCCCCTTTGTTTTAACACTTTCTGTTTCACAAACTAATATTTTCTTATCCCGGCAGGGTTACCCAGGGGTTAAGGTTGTGGACTCTAACAATGCCTCCTGCACTCGGCTTCTCTCACATTACATGCCCGCTGTGAGTTAGCTGGAAAAGCGAAGCCTAAACTCTGCGGCAAAAGTGGCCAAGGGATGAGGCAATCCTCCAATGAGGGGTAAGAGGTCGCGGTAAAGGAGGAGCCGCAGTCGGCCTGGCCAAGACCTTCGCGGCAATGGGCAGATTAAAAGCTTGCGATAACAAAACGAGCAAATCGAATAGAGGCGGCTTGCTTGAAGGGCTCCTCCTTAGACCTCAGATCGCAGATCGAACTGGGAGCACCAGTTGTTGGAGTTGTTGTAAGGAGTTTGGAGTCGAAGCAAGTACTTCGGGCCAAAAAAAGAGTGCGCCCTTTTGGCCGACTAGTGGCCGCCCAGGCATTTGTCATCGAGTGCTGGCCATCTCTTTGTACGCCGGCGCATTTTATTGAATAATAATCGGATTGGATTGCCCTGCCATCAGACAAAGACAACTTCACTTGCATTGGCCAAGCGCCTTGTTCTTTTGTGGCTTTAATTAGTTCAGCGTCTTTTGGGGCATGAGGTATTTGGCAGCGATTGGCGTGTACCGTTATGCACTGACCGTTTTGGCAACGAGGTGGCAGTCGAAATCGGAGTTGCTGGTGTTGTATGCAGTTGCAGTAACACAAAATCTGACAAAATCGAACGGTTGAGGGGTACAGGCGGCCTAAAAGGCTTTCAACTTTTGCTGCTATTGCCGTTTTGGGCCACAATCAATTCGCGCTTCGCTCCCAAGGCAATACCGATCGGTGGTGGTGGTGGCTAGTCCGAAACACATGTGTTGCGGCGTGTGGCGGCGCGAATTGCGTAAAAAAAAAGGAGAAAGGGGTATCGGGGGATAACTGTATATGTACTCTGACCACTAACGGGTTTGGCACTCCTCCTCCGGCAACCGCTGGCCGCTAGCCAGGCATAAGGCATGCGTATTACACAAGACTAATTGTATTAGGCCAAGATGCAGCAGAAGCGGCAGCAAGAGCAGTAACAACAACAGCTAACAGCTTGCAGCTAAGGCCACATCAGCAGCAACCGCAACGGCCAGTAACTGCTGCAAAATTTGCATGTTTTGCATGTGGACATGACTGCTAAGAAGGCGAAACTGAATAATTTTATGGGAACTCCAGACAAAGGCCTGTGGCAAGTGATTCATATACTGGATTTAATGCTACCAAACGGTAACCAATATTCAATAGGAAAACTACATTTGAAGGAATAACAGTCTTGGATGTGAGCACAAAATCAAATCAATTGGGTTTTTATTGATTCTTGGGAAAATTAAGATTTAATAGCAACTCTTTGTAGTATTTATTATAGTAAGCTATGAGCTATATGTGTTTCTTGAATTGTATTTATTATTTTAAGTATTAAGGGATTTTTAGGGCGAAGAAAGCTCTGGAATATTAATGTAATTTACCTTTTTTTTAAATGCTCTAAGTTACCAGGCTTTTGGTAACTTTTACCTTTGATTTATGACATTTGCATCTTTTTCATAATAAAAGATTTGTTATTTTCATTATTAAAATTGATTTAATCCCAAAAATTATAAAAAATATTATATTTTTATGGTACATTCTTATTTTCCCTCTCAAAAACTCCATGAAAAATCTACTTATAACACTCATCAATTTCAGATCTCTAAAAAATGTATATTTACTAGACAATCTTTAAGCTGACAACCACTTTCGCAAAACCGCTCCAAAACTACAATTTAACTCACCTGCTGCTGTTGGCGGCATACCACAGATTCTTTTACTTTTGGTCATTAACTTCCGCTCTCATTTCTCACAGGAAAATTTTGTAAAAATAAAAACAGACTCTCAGTGGCTTTAAAGAAATTGTCAAGCGTCGTCCCAAGTGGCCTAAAGGCATGGCAAGCATATTTATGAGACCTGATAAGCCGCCGACTGGAGACAGATGCCGCAGATCCCGGCCTGACTTGCCCCTAACCAACTTGGTTTATGCGTGTGAAAGCCGCCCGAGGGGACAAGATGGAATCTAGAGCAAATATTATGTAAATTTCCCGCTGGCCAGGAGGGGCCCACAGGGGAGTAGAAGTAGGAAGTAGTAGGCGCTGGAAACCTGTAGCTAATCCTGGTGGGCGCTTGTGGAGAGCAACCTGCTTACCGTTAGAGCCAAGTTGGATTCAGCAAGCGGCTCGCTCGTTGGGTTTTTAATTACCAAATGCGAAATGCAAACTGCGTAGAGCGTTTCAAAAGCAGCCGACAGGCCAAGCTAACGGAGCACCAGCATCCACCACATCCATATCCACATCCACATCCACATCCACAGTCGCAGTCGCAGTTTCAGTAGAGGCGCCAGAACAGGATCAGCTGCAGATGGAAATTAATAAGGCGTAAGAGAAAGAGGAAAGCGGAGCCGCCGAGTGCGTAAGCCGGCCGACTCCCCTCGGGCAGGCAGCGAGAAGAAATATGGCTTGCCACAATTGCATAATTTATGCGAAATTTATTTAATCTATTAGACGCTCTGACCCGCAACGATGGGGATCGTTCTTCTCCACTCTCTGTCCCTCTCTCTATATGTTGGGTTCTATGATAAATTGCATGTCTAACTGCATGTGGCAAATTTATCATATTTATTTGTTGTCCGACTCTGCACTGCCGGATCTTTGTTCTCCTGCCTGATGTGGGTTGTTGCACATTTGAGGAAATCCAAGATTGATCACCCAGAAGGCCAAGGGTTATAATGGTATTGTGGCGCAATCAATTCGGATTCGCATATGAAAAGCCACTCGGTGGTGTTATGTAAGCTATGAGCAATAGAATATTTGGTTCTTTGTTCTCAGCGGATTTCAACCGAATTGGATTTGCCATGAATAGATTTCTGGTTGGTTCTTTGTGAGGGAGGAGTCACTGACCGACAGGGTTTTGTTAACTTTGTTTTATTTTTCTCTTTAAATGCGAAAAAGATTTACATGTCCACAGACGGCTATGCCAAATGCGAAAAGTTTAAACTTTATACAGTAAATATAGGATATAAGTAATTTATTAATTGCTGGAAATAAGAATCTTATTAAATATTATTTTGATTTTATCAAAATAAATAAAGAGCAAACTTCTTTACTGATCAGACTTCAATATTTGCTTTTTGTATAGAAAAATCATATCACTGAATTTAGACTTGAGAATTATTAGTGCATTTGTAGCAATAAATTTGCGTACATTAAATCGTAAATGGCTTCTAAAAAATATGGAGCTTATTTTAAAATACAAATTAGCTTCCATTTAATAATACTTTACCATTTCTATTTAAATAAATAATAAATTTAAGCTTTAATTTAAAAATCCCACTTATTTCCCCCAAAGTCCCTTCCCAATGATCTTCACTGTACCTCCGCCGCTGTCATCGCATGTGGCTCCAGCTGAATTCACAGCACAATTTGCACACGCACGCACCAAGTCAATGACATTGCAAAAACAAAAAAAAAAAAAAACAAAACTCCAAGAAAGCGAGAGAGTTGCTGTTGTAGGCAGTGTTATGGTTGCCTTTTAATGACAACAATAACAAAAGCATTAAAAAGGAAAAAAACTAAAAGCCAGAGAAGATGCCTGCGGGGAGGCACTCTTTAATGTCACGATGTGGTTTCTATTTTCTTATCTGGGCGCTCTCTGCCATTCATTTCGGTTAACCTGATTAAAAGTTTGCCATTTAATTACCCGCCTGGCTGCTCTTGATGGCAAAACTCATCAGTGCATGGAAAACAGTGTCTCTCAGCCTCGCACTATCTCAGTTTCGCATGCGATAAAATCAGTAAAAAATGCTGTTAATTAATTTATTGAATTCCTTTCTGTCCAAATTCGAGCCACAACACAATTTACGAATGTGAATGTGTGTGCGGCGGGCAACTGTAAAATTCCAGACAGCGCCAAATGAACTGGATCAGGCTCATAAAGAGTGCCAGCGATGAGGAAAAGCTTCCCAGCTAGCCACTGAGCCACTGAGCTGAGCTAACGAGGAGCCAGTTCGTGTCCCAAGTCTTTTGATATGCGCCTGCCTCGCACCGCCTGCAGCTGCTCACAGAGCGAGGAAAGATCAACAGCAGCATCAGCAGCAACACGTGAATGCGTTTGAAGTCCAAATTACATGGCAAACGGGGAGTTAACCGCAGCAACCACAAGAAGATGGGGCGGGGATGGTCGGTTGGCAGTTGGTGGTGGTTGGCGGCTGGGCCGGTGGGTTGGTAATTGAAAAGAAATGCCCAAGATGCATATCCCAAAAATGAACAAGTTAGGATGCAATAACCAGAGAGGAATCCAGACTGGAAGATACCTGCGAAAATTAGTTTGTATTAAAAGTATTTTATTTAGAATTTATGTACTATTTAAATGTATATTTTTAGCAAAATTTCTGAGAGTCCAATTAGGGATTTTAGGTATAGTTTGAATATAATCAAAGGCTTTACCTGAACTTTACTTTAAGAATATTACTTAAGTAGAGTTTCAAAACAAATTTTCAAGAATTCTTTTCGGTTTTATGTTCTTTAATTGCCAGTTTTTGTAAGACCTTTGCTAAACTGTCAGTTAGAAGTAACGACCCTTTAAACCCGGCCATAGAAAGTTCTTTTAATGTCTGAAATAATAACCAAAAATCAGAATTCAAACGTATTTTAATCGAAATTAAATTGCTTGACACTAAATAATATTTGCGGAGTTCAGTATCCGTTTTCTTTACCCAAAATATTATTTTAAAGTCAGAAAATAGCATTTTAACATTAGATCTTAATGTCTTATAAATCCACACAATTTCTGTATTACCCTGTCTAAGCAGAAAACCCATCAGGAAACGGCAGCGGGCGAAGACAGTTAGCCGGCGGTCAAATCAAGCAATTTACCCAAACCAAACCCAACTGCCAAATGCCGGAGCATCCAGGAAGCAGGCGATTCAGCATTCCATTCTCGAAATGGTTTCGCTTTTCTTCAAGGGCAAATTGGATTTGGATTGAAGTTGAGTTGCAGTTGGAGTTGACGCGACATACAATGCCTTCTGCGGTTGGGAAGGGAAAACCCAAGATCGCTCTTTCTTCCCTAGTCGGCGCAAGCCCATTACCTTAGCCTGGTAGACGAGTGTGGCATTCATTCATGCTACGAGTATTTCCGCAGAATTTCAATTAAAATGTCGCCCAGACCGCTGCTCTCCTCCCTTTCGTTCCCGCAATTAAAAAAGAGCCGCAGACGCAGACGCAAACGCAAACGCAAACAAAATAGTCAAGGAGAGGCGAATAGACGAAGAGATATAAATAAAAGGAGAAGAAAATGCTGTTAATAATGCCGCTTGGCATGTCAAAAACGGTTATTAACGTGGCCAGATGGCCAGGCATGCGATCTACGCCAGGAGAGTACTCCACACTTCCATACTCCATGGACCATACACCATCCTCCATAGTACCTGGCCAAGTGCCTTTCAACAAGTTTGTACGAGCGGACAAGCGATGACCGTGGCCAGATGCAAGTTAACCCGCAGCCCGGCCATAAACTACGCACTTATCAAGATGCGTAGAATGGAATGTCTACCCAAAAACCCAGTTGGACAATTATAAATCAAGCCTGGCTCTGGAGTCTGGCTCTGGGTTTGTTTGTTTGTTTCCATGTGTCTTATAGGCTTTCCTGAGAGCTCAGAGAGCTCTTCCCTTTTCGGCTTTCTGGTCTCATCGCTTACCCTGGCCAAATAATAATGTCAATTGCAGGTGTGGGCCAGAACACGACACCGGCTCTTCGCTTGCTCCTTCTTGATCTTCTCCTTATTCCTCCGCCATTCTGCAACCAAATGCTAAATGGCCAATGCCCAAATGTGGCCAAGACAACGCCCACGGGTAACTATTTTGGGCATTAAGGCTCCCCGGCCATGCAAAGTAAAATATTACCGCTTTCAAATAAACCCCTCCTGCGGCTGTGTCTGCCTGCAAACTTCCTCTGTGGAGTCCGCGCGACTGTAATAAATTTCCAGGTTGTTGTTATTTTGGCTGGCGGTCACTTGGTCAGTTGGTTGTCCCATATATGTGTGTGCGGGTATTGGCGAGTGAGCTGGAGCAAACACAGTAAAAAAACAGTAAGAGAATCAGGGGTGTTATATGGGAGAGTATAAATTTTATAAAAAAGAGGCAGTCACTCAAAGATACAGATGAAAATGTTAGCTGCAAGCGAAGCACTATTAAATCAATATTAAATATTTTTTAAACTACATGTCTTTATAGCTTTACATATACTTTCCCCAATTCTCGTTTAATTATTATTTAAAAAGAGAAATTAATATTTTTCCAAGTGCCTCTAGAAAATGTTTCTATTCCGTTGCCGGCCTGGACACCTTTTGGCGGGTTGCTTAAGGCGCTTGGGTTGATTAGCCTAACCCCCGAGGAGATTTATGTGCTGACCCCATCGATAATTGTGAGAGCTCTCTACTAGGCCAAGAGTCTACTTTGTTCCCGCGTTGTGGCCACAATTAGCAACTGGGTTGAGGTCGGGGGGTTCAATAGGTGTTCGATCCTCGTCGGGTAGATGGTTTCCCAATAATCGTTTGATTAATAGCCGATCTCTCAGGTCTTTCGGATATTGGAAAACCAAACAAATTTTTGTGTGTCATCGCCCACAGAAATGTGTCAGATTGGAATCGGGGAATAGAATGGAATTCATTTGATAAATGAGATTTGCAGCAGCGTTGATGGCGGCAATGAAACTCTCGTTTGCGGCTGCGGCAGCCACTTTTATGGCCAATTAAGCGTAAAAAGGCATCAGGCCTTGGCAACAGCAGATTCAGAGATGCTGTCGTTTGGCGATTACATAAAAAGAAAAGGCAATTATATGCGCCGTCTTCGCCATCTCATGCGTTTAATACCAACGACGACGAGTATGGCAAGAACGGCAAAAGGAACAAGAACAACACTTTCTCGTGCCGGCAATTGAATTAATTCGTATGATTAGAGACTTTTCCAACTATTTTCTTATTAATTTGTCTTCGCTATACAGTTAGTCAGAAGCGGTGGCACGTAGAGCTAGAGGTGGTTATCCCAGAATTCTTCCCATCATCTCTGTAAACGCATTCCGCCCTCCCCAAGCAAATGACTCAATAGGCTAAGAACAATGCCACTCGCTTTCGTTGGAAACTTCTTAGCGGTAAATACAACTTGTTCTTCCAACCATTTCTTCTCGATTTTGATCTTGTTGTTGGTTAAGAGCAATTTGGCTTAAACAACAAGCCAACACGGTGCAGAGGGAGCCAGGCGTGCTGGCTGGCCGAAGCGGAAACCAACAATTTAGCAAGTGCCGAGGCGCCGCTAGCTGAAAAATGTGTAAATAAGCGAATGAAGGAGTGAATGAGAGTCGAATGAGTGAATATAATCTAAGTAGACTGTGGATGTGACTAGAAATGGTGGGATTTTATCAGGTTCTTGGGGAAATCTTCTTTTTTTTTATCTAATTATTATAATAATCTTATATTATTTAAGAGTTATAATAATCTAACCAAAGTTATAATATTTCCCGTAAAATATTTAATTTTTACAGAAGAAAAGAATAAGAGGTTGAGGAATAATCTCCTTAATTTTGGCAATTTTGAATTTAATTTTAAGAATTTTAAGGAAAACTCAACAGCTAAAAGACTCTTCCTGCTTGCAGCAGAAAGAACCTGAGATTGCTGCGGATTGGGTGAACAATGAACGTGACGTGGAAATAGCGACAAATTGTCAAGGGATCGGAGAAAAAGAAGAAAAAAAAGAAAAAAAAGGGAGAGCCAAAGACCGACCGGGTTTACAGTTACGTCACGCATTTGTCATCAAGCCGGGCTAACAAGGCCAAATTAATTCAAGCCAAGTCTGCTGCTGCCAGGCAGGCAACGTCGCGTAACAAGATGATGCAGATGCGCATGCAGCAGTAGCAGCAGCAGCAGCAGCAGCAGCAGCAGGAGAGTTGATTGGCTGACTGCCTCTCACCTTGGCAATTAATAAATATAGCCAAGGAGCCCGCCGAAAAACCAACGAGGGAGCGTCACAGTCACAGTCAGAGTCAGAGTCAAAGTCAGTCAGGTGGGCCGTCATGGTTTCCGTGTTCCGTGTGTATGCACAATGCCACATGAGGTGGCAGGTTGGAGCCGCTTTTTGCATGCAACATTTACGTTTACATTTACATCTGTTGACGCCGACGACTGAGCATTAAGCCTATCCAAGCTCGGCCACGAACTCAAAGTCATGGTCAGGCCGGCGGCATCCGTTCTTAGAGGCCTCTGGTCAAGGCTTACTGTTCATCCGCTCGCTCGCTCGGCACTTATGTCTAAACTGTTGTGTAATTTAATTAGCCAGCTGCGCATAATGTTCACGCCAAGTGCCAGACAAAGTTTACCGTTCCCAAGTGATTGAGCAGGCGTAGAAGGAGCAGGCTGGCTTCTGCATCTCATGTCTTAAATATGGCCAAAAGCGCGGCCAGTTGTCAGCCAAGTTTTGTGTGTGTTTTAGCAACGCCCGCTTAATCGATTAGGCCGCTAATTTAAGCGGTCATTTGAGACCTGGGAACCGCAACTCATTTGATATTTGGCCTTAATGTGTGGCTATTGATTGAGCCGCCAGTATCCGGCTACTGATGACTGACTCCCCCTCTTCCCCATGGAGGTAGGTAGATAGGTGCCAAGACAAGTTGGATGCTGACTGACGCAATCAGCTGACGGAATCCCAGTTCAAGTTCTATAAATGGCAACCAACAATTGCGTCATTGGAAACAATTAACCAACAAAAAGTTGTTGGCCGATAATGATGGAGGCGCAGAAGCAGACGACACCACTGACAGAGCGTTTGAGAGATGGAACGAATGGCCATTTGCGCTGGTCTTCGCATACAACTGACAGCCACTGTACACACACAGGAGCAACACGAACAGGCGGCCACTGTACTAAAAAGATCGGGGAAGTACACAGGGAAGGTCTTAACACTTTCAGAAATGATTAAAAAAGGAACAAAAACAGGAACAGAATTTTCTTGGGAGATATAATGAGGGAAAGGATATTCACTTTAAATATAGAAACTTGATGATTAAGGCACAATATTAAATTATTTCTCTTAGTGTTCTAAGATGGTTTCGCAAGAAGAAAGAAATAACGCCTAGAACTCTTGAGGATCTTGAGAACTACAACTAAATGCTGTGCAATTATCACATTTGTAGCCCCATGTCGACCCCCACTGGCACCCACCTTCCCTCTTCTCTCTCCCCCAGCGGATAAACAAGTTTCTTTATTGAGTCCCCGTCGCTTTTTTGATGGATTTACGCGGCAACATTGACACATTGACACTGCTTAGCATATTGGGGGAGCCATTAGGAGCGGACAACTCCCACTTGGAAGGCAACTGGCGCTGACCTGCAGTCCACCGCTCCACTGCTCCACCGATACCCAAACTCATTGCCCAGCTGCTGCAGTCGAGGTTTTCTAATTTATTTTGTATGCATGGCCGTTAAGTGTAATTGGTCATTGAAAAGGATGATGAGGCCAGTTACGGAGGGGGGAGAACCGGGAAAATTACCAGTATTTCCTGTGGCTTCGCCAGAAGATTGATGATAATCGTGCGTCGTGTGTGTCAAGTTAGTGGCCCAGGCCGGGCATAATCTTGGCGATAGCAGGCGGCGGGTGTACGTACGATCACAGCTGAAGGAAGGCTTGTCATAAATGTGAAAGTCACAAATGGCACCTCAGCCCACCTGACAAATCGCCTGTTTAATTCCTTCTCGTGAAAAGGTGGGGGAGAATCCCCCATCCCCCGCCGCCTGCGTGTTTACCGTTGAGTGGCCAGAGACGCCTCCAGGCTTAACACTTCTTCGCGAAGAGCACCGAAAACAGTTTGCCAATCGCCCAGATCCACCGTACCGATCCGCCACCAGCAGCCAGAAACGTGACTGGAATCCCACACAGGGACTGCGACTGGGACTGCGACTAAGAGCCGGGAACAGTGACACAGAGAGGGAGCGGGAGCAAGACAGACAGCGGAGACACTGAGTCAGACAATTGCATAATCTAGCCATGGCCATGGCCATGGCAATTGCGATTGCGATTGCAATTTCAGTTGCACTTGCAATCCCAGACACAACCCCAAGATTCGCGGTGGGCACGGCCATGAAACAATTGTTGCAACATCGCCTGTAGCCCAAGGCTACACTAGGCGAAACCCCAGCAAATATATATTGCTCAAATTAGTATCTATCTTGCAGAGTTTATGGATCTATCAATCACTTTTTCTGGGTTACAATTTTCCCCTGGGAAATTCATATTTCTTTTAGACTAGATTTTTAGACTTGAAGAAATTTTACTGCTTTTAAAGTTAATATATTAAAAGAGGTTAAAATAATATCATCATATAATATTAAATCTAATTTGATTTGTTTTCTTTTTGTTAAAAACCAGTAAGCTTTGTTCTTAATGGGTAGATTCTATATCCTTTATTTTCTCTCTGTGCAGACCAGCTGACTGCGAAGTGGGGACAGAGTGAACTCTGCTCGAGTGGTGGAGGAGGAGATGTCTTTCCCACCTTTCACGACTACTCCTCCTCCAGAGGAAAGCCAGAGAGGCAGAGGGAACTCTAGCGGAGAGCTGGCGATGACTGCGGCCACAAAACGATGCCATTTGCATGGCAATGATTTGGTTATTTTGGCCTAAGCTGCGACTCCTCGACGATGTCCTGGAGCTGAGAGTTAGAGACGGAGTTAGAGGCGACTTGACTTGACTTGGCGTGGCTTGTAAACGATTTTGCACGCTGCAATTGCTGTTGCTGTTGCTGTTGCTGTTGCTGCTGCTGCAGTTGTTGCTGCAGTTGTTGTCTTATTGATTTGTGCATTCATTTGATTGTGCGCGCGCATTTGTTGCCAAATTGTTTGAAGGAGAGCCGGGGCCAAAAAACATTGTCGTGGCTGCTGATTGCGATAGGAAGAAGATGGGAGAGAGAAGCAGAACCTCATGGCAGAGTGCTGGTGCTGGTGCAGCAGCAGCAGCAGTATGTTTGCCCCTGTTGATGACTCCCCGAATCCACCGCGACGACTCCAAGTTTCCATGGAACTTCGCTACGGGTCATTTTCGGCTGTAATGTTATTTCTTTTAAATTTATTGTTAATGGAAATTTATGCTTTGCGGTTGCGGCAACAAGCTGCAAACATGATTGCGACCAGGCGGCAGGGCATGCTCATGTGGCACGTTTTGCTGATTTGTCATGTTCGCAGGTTAAATGCTAATGCCTCTCTGCTATCCGGACACCCACTCGGCCACTCGATCCGATTCCAAGAACAGTTCCTCTGATCCAAGGAGCATTAGATTCCTCCCGAATGTGGGTTAAGTCTCGTCTCTCCGCTCAATGTCTGTGCACTTTGTCTCGAAGCGGTTTAGGGTTCTCACGAGTTGGCTTTGCCCCATAAAAATGGTGTCAAATAAATTGTAATCAGCGGCCGGCAATAAAAATTCAATAAAAGAAGTTGCAGAAAAGCCAGGCAAGGGCCACAAAACCATTTGGAAATTCAATTATTTCAAGCTGACTGCGCCGTCTGCAGTCTCGCCCACCGGCCAACATTTGGCACAACAACTTTATTGGACAAGACTTTGAGCTTGGGTCTGTCCAGGTTTTTTCTCTTAAGTCTCCGTTCCATGGTCATCTTTCTGTGGGCGTGTTCATACTTAGGAATGTTAGGGTATGCTTGGTACATAGGGTGTACTGCTTGTAATTGTTGAAGACATAAGGGAAAGAGGAGATTTATAAGGATAAAGGCTTGTAAAGGTCTTGAAGTTAGGCTTAAAAGTAATATATTTATTTAAAGAATCAAAAAATGTATAAATAATCAATTTATACCTGTAGTAACCTTACTTCTCCTTAGATTGTGCCCCTCAATTACCCATGATATATGTAAGAGTTCATCCCAAACCAACTTCTCTCATATTCCCTAACCCATCTTATAACATCCGCTTAGAGGCAATAAATAGACCCATGTCCGTCCCTAATTTGGAGAGTCCATCACAGGCTATTTCATCACCTCATCTCCGGCATCCTTAATGTGGGCCTTAATGCTCTTACCTTTTGTATTTGCTTTATGAACAGAGAGCTCCTTTCCGCTCTCGTGTGCATTCTCAGCGGAAGTCTTGGCTCAGCTCCGTGGGCTGAACCGTCTCTTATTTTAATTTTCCCGGGCGCCACTTGCATTACGCCCACCTTGAAGCTGCTGGCTGTTGGTTGCTCAGATTACACAGCTTTTGTCCACAGTCTGGGATTTTGTGGGAGAACAACAACAAGAGGCATTGCAATTGCATCGCCATCGCCATCGCAGTTTTTAATTGCTTGGCCTCGAGTAGTGCTTTTCCGCGTTTAATGCCCGATCTCATTGTTCGACTTGGATTTCACTCTCGCAAATGGTTAATTAAGGCAACTTATTGCATGTCCACAACTCGCATTACCGATGAGAGAGCATTTCCCGGAGTACGCGGGTACGCGGGACGCGAATTCCGCCCAGAAATTGCGAAATTTGCCATGGCCATTAGTACGAGATTAAGTAGTTAGAGTCAATTATTTAAATTAGTTTTGCCATCTGCAATGCCACCACCAGGAATGGTCGCTTCAACCAACCAACCATTGAGCTAGCCTGCTGCTCCAAATCCTTGGCCAACTAATGGCCTCGTCGGCAAAGCATTTAAGCCGATAATTTCGTGGCATCCTACACATGTTCGACGGTAATAAGATTTTGATTGCCCGGCCCGAGCTAAAATTATGCCAAAGCCGAGACTTTGCACAAGTAAAACTAAACCAAAGCTGAGTGTCTGAGTGTGCCTTGGGCTAATGCCAGGTTTTTGCTTTCCACAGTTCCCCAGAAAGTAGCCCTGCGGGTTTATTAAGCCGCCTCGATACAAAAAAGACAACGCGCAAAGCGATGCACTCAGACAAAATATAATAAAGAATATTTGGGGAGATATTTAACGAGATGAGATGTGTGTGTTGAGAAAGTGCCTTCATTATCTTAAGAGCATTGTGTAATTATATTAAATTACAGACTTCAGTTAAATGTGATCTCTGTTATCGTTAGTATACTTTTCTCGGCTGATTAGTCATTTGTTCGAGTGTAATGATGGAAGCAAAACAAAAGACTTAGGCCACAAACTCGCTGCTCAACACATGGCAATTATGTTTGGCAATTGTTTAGTGTTTGCTGCTCGGCTCAACTCCATCTCGTCAACGTCTGATGATGACTCTGACGATGATGATGATGATAGGGGGCGTGGCCCGGCTAGCCAGTTCAGAATCCAGTCCAGCTGCGATCACTGAACGACATGCTAGCCCACTTTTTACTATACACGAAGAAGAATGTGGAAGCGGCAGCCCCATTTATCCAGAATCTCATCTCTCTTCCCTCTTCTATTTTTTATAGGCTCCCACAAAGTGCATTGCGCGGAGGACCAAATGAGGGTGGACATTGGTCTGCCGGATGCGGCAGACTCTAAGGATCAGAGTGCCCCGCAGATATATTTGGAAGGATTGAAGGGATATCCGGATGTGCGTTGCCAGCCCCAGATTGACGGTTCGCTAGCCATTTTCCGGCTGTCGTTGAGTGACTTTTACGAGTGCGGAGTCACGAGAATGGTTAACCAGCTAACGGTAAGCAAATGAGAGGATCACCCAGGTGGAAAACAAGTCCTGTAATTTCTACTCCTTGCACGCTTTCAGGGCAAGAAGGTGTACTACCACAAGATCATCATCGAGTCCGCCAACAGCAAGGAGATCGTCAGCGTCAAATGCATTACCAGCAGCAGTCCCGCCTATAACGTCATGATGAATGCGACCACCACCAGCTCCTCCAGCTCGACGTCCAGTGGCGGCCGCGGCCTGGTCAAGCGGGATGTGCTGCCGGCGGGTTTCCAGGAACCCGAGTAAGTCTCCCCCAGCAGGCACACGCTCTCCGGATCCCCGTTTTTAATTGCCCATAAAGGCAAACTGCATCTATGCACATTTTTATGGGCAATCTATGCAAAAGTTTATGGCATATTAAATGCCGCGTCCAGCCCTGCTCTCAGCCATACCAAGATCAAACCGAGGGCCATAAATCAAACCTATCCCAGCTCATTGCCTCCCACTCCCCCGCTCTCTGGGGCACTTCCGTCGCTCTGTATTTCTCTCTCTCCTCTCTCTCTCTATCCCTCTCTATGTGGGCTCTTCCAAGAGTTGCCATTACCAGGAGGTAATTAGCCGCCATCGACGCCGGCGGCTTCATATGCGTTAATACCTCCACAGTCAATTTAATTGCGGGGCGTGTCGGGGTCCGTCTGGTCTCCGCCAGCAGCTCCTCCCCTGCCGCCCCTGATCGAATATAATGTTTGTTTTTCAATGCCCGGCGTTGATTTACTACCTTCGGCCGGGTCCTTCCCCACCGCCGATCATTAAGAGCTGGAATTGCCTTGCAAGGCGGTACTGAACCACTTGATTTGATATTCTTGCAGGGATCTGGAGATCACCACATCGCTGACCAAGCGAGCCCCAGAGCCGAGGCTCTCCATCGGCGTTAGCCAGGACGGACAGAAGTTCACCAGGGATTTGACAGTCAAGTCGGTGAGTTCCTCCCCCAAGCAGTTACACGAGAATAGCTTAATAATTAGGCAAGCTGTTTGGTATTTTTAAAGTAAATTGTAGTTTTAGGAGTTATTAAAATTTAGAAAGGCAAGCCAAAGTGGTTATATCCATGGTAGTTATGGCATTTCTATAAGATTTTATGGGATTTTTAGCATCTTAACTTCCAATTTGTATAGAAATATAATTTTAATTAACATAGGGAACCCCGTTGACCATGGAAATAAACCTGGATGAGGACTCTGCCCCAGTTTATGGCCTGGGCGTGAACTATCTGGATGTAACGGATACGCATACATCCTCGGAAACGCTAATTTTCAAGGGGTAGGCATTCCATTGATATAAAATAAGAGTAAAGTCACCTTTTCTTACTTGTTTTAACCCCCTTTGCAGCTGCACAGTGGATCCGTATCTCTTCGAGAACTTCAACACCATCGATGGGGATATTTTGAGTGCCAAGTTTAAGGCCTTCAAGTTCCCCGACTCATCGTACGTCCAATTCCGGGCCACGGTCAACGTGTGCTTGGACAAGTGCCTCGGCACCCAGTGCTCAAACAACCAGGTGGGCTTCGGCAGACGTAAGCGGGAGATAAGCTCGGCGAATAAGGTCTACGAAATATCGCTGGCCATGTTCCTGCAGGTGGAGGACATTGAAGGAGTCAACAAAAGTAGGTTTCATATGCCTTAACTGGGAGATATTTTTAATTATAATTAATTTTTTGCAAACAATTAAGCAAAAGTATTATAAATAATTTTTTAATAGTGGCTTGAAGCCAACTATGTTAAGTTTTGCACTTGGCGTCAGCTTTAAAACCATATATTCATAAAAACTCGCAATTACTACCTGTTATATAGCTTTATTATTTTCTATTAAAGTAAACTCACACCTAAGAATGGAGGTGATAAAAATTCTATGAGTATTATTTACATAAGCTATAGTTTTTAATTATTTAGCCATATTGTTTATGTTTATGTTTATGTTATTCAAACACAAGAATTAACATTTCTTTATGTGAGGAAAATAATAATTGTCGAAACTTTGCTAATTAAATTAAATAAATTAAAATTAATTAGATAACAACAATCAAGACTAATTTGCCTTAAATAGTCTTTTTATATTATTTGATAGTTATTTGGCTTAATTTATGGTGAGAGCTTAATATGCATAAATTAACCTTCCCTTCTCCACCCTCCTTCAGATGAGGTCCTGCAGCTGGAGGAGAAACTGCGAGAGTTGAAGCTCGCTAACCAACGCCTGGCCAGGAATAGTCGCGGCAACTTTGCGGAGGAACAGACGCCCGCCAGTGCTATGCCCGCCTTTGTGGTGGACGAAAGGGAGCTGGGACACCTCAGCTCGGCATCGGGATCGTCATGGAACGGGCTCTCGTTGGCCCTATGGACGCTGCTCGGCGCTGTCCTCAGTTGGCGGCTGATGCAGAAGTTGTAAATCTCTCAAGGTGTGAACGGCGTGCGAGTGCGAGGAATGCTAATCAGGTCGGAATTGCGTGCAGTGGCAATGAACGAAGGAGGGAATATTAATGTACTACCTAACTACTAATATATACCTATACTTGATGTAACTGCCATTTACAAAACGTAATTAACTTTAAACGTATGCGTAGCTTAAGTTTTCTACGACTTATGGCAGGCGACGTTGCGGCATTGCGACACAAACAGACAACAGACAACAGTGATTCTTATAAAAATACACAAAACTCTTACATATATATAAATATCTGGAGAACTTGACGAACTCGGTCTAACTCATAAGCACCTACTAGTCTCCTAAGTGTAACTGTTAAGCTAATTTAATTAACGACTAAACTAAACGAATTAATTGATTAAACAGAACTCTGATTGAATGGACTTTGTTTCTGTATTTATTATTTAATTTGTGAAATGTATATACAAAATGTCTGGTTTATCGGAGAAGCTGTCTACGAGAAAGCACAGGGGTTTCAAATTTCTTAAGGCTAAACTCTTATAGCAAGAGATCTGAAGTATAAAACCAGACGTTTGGTGAATCGCTTGTGACCGGAAAGCAGCTGGAAGCCGTGCTTTTCTGTCAGGTGAGCGGAAAAGGACTTACCGCTCTTGAAAAAGCGTTCGTAGACGTAACGGTCGGACAAGATGGGATTAATGCCATGAAATTCTTCTATTATTTAGATTAATTTTTATAAAAAAGAATAAACGGTTTTAATAAACATAATAACATAAATTTGAATTAAAATTTATAAAATTGGCTGGATAAAAAATAGGTATTGAATTTGTGATTCAATTCGCGTTCCAAATTTGAAAATGACAGTGTGCCCACCGGCTTTTCCTCTGATATTTTTTAAAATCTCAGAAAAGGACTGTAATCGATAGCGTAAATGATATTTTTCCAGTTTCGATTTATATGGTTTAGTTTTTAAAACTGCTTGCTCCAACTAGAACTGCTTAATGCAAACAGCTATTTTCCAACTAGATTTAGCTTTCTTAATTTCTTATCTTGTGCTGTTTTTAAAGAAAATCGGACTTAATTTTTTCTTATATTAATTTAAAAATTAATTATAATAATAACTCTCGGTTATAGCATGTTTTTAGCATTTATTTTTTATATATAGCCTGTTTTAGCCTATTTTTGGAAGTAAGCTGGAAAATCATCGATGTTTACCGACATCGATGTTTCGATGTTTTGGAAAATATCGATGCATCGATACATTGCCGATGTTTTTTCCAGCTCTGATATGGTTTATTTTTTAAAATATGCAAACAAATTACGAAAAAACACGTAACCAATAGCAGTTAAGCGAGACAACAACTTAAAGCCAGACGAACAAGGAAGGCGCGTCGCACACCCCCAAATTCAGGAGCAGCGGAGGGACACAGAAATCAAACAGTCTTCCAGCGGAGCAGGCAAGGTGAAGCTTATCCGCAATTCGATTTGGCACAATATCCGCAACCCAGAGCCCATATTCTGCCAGGCTGGCGCTCGCGCTGAGCTGAGCGCTGGTGTGTGACGTGCGACTTTCGACCCGCGGCTGTGACAATATTGCGTGGATGCCGACAACTCCAGCTGGGCCCGTGCCCGATGGTGGACACGCTCTTTGGACACGGGCGCTCGTCTCTGGTGCTCTGCGTTCGCAACAGTAGAGAGAGCAGCGCTAGAGGGCTTCCAATCCCACCGATTAGCCGGCTTAATGCCAGTGCCACAGCAGCAGCAGTAGCCGCAGTAGTAGAGACGCATTGCTGCCGACGCCACCCCACCAATACCAATACCCCGACCCCAGTCCCAGCCCCGACCCCAAGCCCAATTCCAAGCCCTCGAAGATGCGCTCGCGCAAGGTGCTGCTGGTGATCGGCTTTCTGGTTACGTGGACCTACGCCACATACTACCTGCTGCTGCGGAACACGAGCGTTCACAATAGCCGCAACCAGGCACACCAGGCGTACCGCGTCAACTCACAGGCCCGCGAGGCGAACCAAAAGAGCACCCACCTGGCCAAGAGCGTCTTCGAGTTCGTCAAGCTCAAGTATTTGGAGTCTCAGACACAGCTCCAGCCTCTAACAACGCCGCAGATTAGCATTGTGGCCGCCGAGATATCCGCCGAGCTGCCCGAGCAGCTTGCAGCCAAGCCGACACCGGCGCGCATTCCAACGAAAACATATCTGGCTAACGGCGAGCCTGTCTTCCCCGTCCTGGTCTTCGCCTGCAACCGGGTGTCGGTGAAAAAGTGCATCGACAATCTGGTCCAGTACAGGCCCAGCATCGAACAGTTTCCCATTATAGTGTCTCAGGTATGGAAGGCTAAATTATTCCCTTTAAATATCTATTCAAACTCTCATTCACACAGGATTGTGGGGATGAGCCCACCAAGGAGGTGATCCTGTCCTATGGGAACAAGGTAACCCTCATCGAGCAGCCCGATCTGAGCGACATAAAGGTGCTGCCCAAGGAGAAAAAGTTCAAGGGCTACTACAAGATAGCGCGGCACTATGGCTGGGCCCTGAATACCACCTTTGGCGTGGGTTTCGAGTTCGTGATCATCGTAGAGGATGATTTGAATGTGGCGCCGGACTTCTTCGAGTACTTCCTGGGCACTCACAAGCTGCTCAAGGAGGATCCTAGCCTGTGGTGTGTCTCCGCTTGGAATGACAACGGAAAGGCTGCCGTGGTGGATGCCTCGCAGCCGGAGCTGCTCTATCGCACCGATTTCTTCCCCGGTCTCGGCTGGATGCTCACCAAAGACCTGTGGGCCGAGCTGTCGGTCAAATGGCCTAAATCGTGAGTACATACATACATATATATAAATCGTTTGTCAACCGTTCGCTAATTGTTCTTTAAACGTTGTAGCTTCTGGGATGATTGGATACGTCACCCGGCCCAGCGGAAAGATCGCGTGTGCATTAGGCCCGAAATATCGCGAACTCGAACATTTGGAAAAATAGGCGTATCCAAGTAAGTGATAACGAGCAACAAACACTAAGTGCCTACATATGTTTGCTAATGGCGTATTGTTATGTTTTTTTGTTTATCAGCGGCTTGTTCTTTGACAAATATCTGAAGCACATTAAACTCAGCGAGGACTTTGTGCAGTTTACAAAAATAGATACGAGTTATTTGCTGAAGGTGAGTAAATCGAGTAAACAGTCATTGCATGTCCGCCATAATTACTAATTTCGCTTTGCCCATTTCAGGACAATTACGATAATACCTTTCTGCGGCGCGTCTACACGTATCCCATTGTCACGTACGATGAGTTGCGGCGCAACCTGATAAGGTAAGTGACTTAGCAGGGATTTGTTACATTCCCCAAGCTTACCGGGTCACGTTTGGTCTCTGGGAAACTTACATTTTCTCACATGAACCCTTTCTTTCTTATATTTTGTAAAGAATTGAAGGGCCAGTGCGCATCCAGTATACCACACGAGAGCAGTACAAACGGACAACCAAGATGCTGGGGCTAATGGACGATTTCAAGGTGAGTCAACGGAAGTTACCCTTATTAAACAGTGCCTAACTTATAATCCTTTCAGAGCGGCGTTCCCCGGACTGCCTACCATGGCATCGTTTCCTTCTACTACAATAAACGACGCGTGCACCTGGCACCCAATGCAAACTGGAAGGGCTACGAGCTATCGTGGAGCTAACGACGCTAAAAAGAGACCGAAATCCGCCAACTCCAGCTGCAACTCCACCTTTAACTCCAAACAGTAACCAACACACACACACACAGAGCTAGCCCAGTGTGCTCGCTATACCAAATAATAGTCCTATGAATTATTTTATTTTTGTTTGACCAATTAGCTAAGTTGTAACTATGGAATCTCCTTTAATGGCCAGTTGTGGCCGTAACAAAATCAAATCAAAAGAGTCTCCACTATGTATAGTATAGTTAACTGCAACGCAATGAAATGTACATAAGTCACTGTCGTTTGCTTCTGTTAGAGCTCTCCTTCTCTCAGCCTAACGTGTTGAATTGCAAATAGTTGTAGCAATGTTTAAGTTCTAGTATTCCGCGTGTAGCTCTTAGCATTTAAGTTGGATCAACTCTCGAGTTCTAGGCTGCGTAACGAGCATGTAATATTTGTGATTTGTGATTATTTAATTTACATTTATTAATTGTTGAGAGAGAGTAACCCATACCCGACCCACAATGTAACATAGAATAGCAATAACTAGCGCTAGAGCTATAACTAGAACTAGACCAGTGCTGAGCAGCAGCATGTCGTCGCGTCGGCCAGGTCTGAAAATGTGTGCCACTCTCAGCTAGTTGTAATGGAATCTACACAGACGAGACACATTACCCCCTATGACTACCCTTTGTATGAGAATATTTTTGTGTGTGAGAACATAAATTCTAAAGATAACAAGACGCCTCTAGTTTTTAGTTTTACTCTGCTGCGGGCGCCTCCTCTTCCTCGTCCAGCTGCTCGCAGTCGATGTCGCTGCACTCGGATTCGGATTGCGTGGGTCTCCGGCTGCGTTGGGCCTGGTTTAATCCATCGTGGCCGTATGATGTGGCTCCTCCACTGGCGGGAGTGCTTCGATTTTGCAGGAAGTTGGCATTGGCATCCCCAAAGACCCGTTCCAGCTCGGCCAAGCCATTGGAGGATCCTGTTTCCGTTTCCGGCGGCAGAGTGGCGTACTTCAGCTGCAGATAGGCCTCGTTTTGAGGATGTGGCGGGGCATAATCCACATAGCTTCCCGCATACGACTTGCAGCGTGGTATATAACTAGTGGAGGAGGGCACACCACCCGCCGTCGGTGGCTTGGCCACTCCAAAGGGCAGGGCAAAGTTCAGCGGTTGTCCTCGTGCCAATATAGCGTTACGGGCACTCTCCATGACACTGGGTCCCGGAAGAGGAGGCATTCCGCCAGCCGTGGCATAAGGTCGCATGGGAGAAGCAGTGGCCGAAGCTGCAGCAAGAGGTGCCGCCGATCCGCTGCCATTCAGCATGATGGACTGGATGGGCGTGGGACCCGTGGGCGTTTGGCTGAAGAGCCACAGCCTGTCGCCAACCACCATTGGCCGGGCCAAGCCGCCAATGCCCAGCTGGGCGTAATAGTGGGAGGCCAGCGTTTCCACATCCGAGGTGTACTTGCGTTTCCACTTTGTGCGTCGGTTTTGGAACCAGATTTTTATCTAAAAGATCAGTAAAATAATATTTATTACCTTTTAATTGTTAATTTTAATATTTTCCCTTTCTCACCTGCGTCTCTGTGAGCTGCAGCTGCTTGGCCAGCGCCGTTCTCTTGGCCACGGACAGATATTTACCCCTCTCGAATTCGGTTTCCAGAGCCTTGATCTGGGCTGCCGAAAAGGCTGTTCTTGGACGCTTCTTGCGATCATCGCCAAGGGCTGCAACGGAATTAAAATTGGGAAGAAGAGAAAAAAAATCAAAATAAGATCGCCAGAATCTAAATTAGACATTTATTGCTACCGACAGCGGCCATTCTCGGAAGCGGTGCCAACTATTTTCGCCTAATTGTAATTTGTCGATCCGTTGGCAAGGTTACCCCCACTTCGCATCCCCCGAATTAGCCAAAGAGGCTCTTACGTTTCAATCAGAAAGTTGTATTTCACTTAGCCAAGGCGTCTAATTGGCCATTTGGTCATACATACAATACATTCTCCTGGTTGACCGAGAACAAATTGTCATATAAATTCCTCCTTTACGGGTGGAAGGCGCACTCTCTGTGATCGCCATCGTTCTTTGTTTGCTTTTGACATTTGCATCATTAACGGATGGCGGTGGGGGCTGCTGCGAGGGTGCGAAAAATTACGGTGGCACGCCTTCTTCTTTTGTGTCACTTGCAAAGCTAATTTTTGACCATTTGTTTCTTGATCGCACAGATGACAGATGAGATCACTCAGCCATGAGTATTCTTCGTTCAGGTGGGAGGATATATTTTGGATACTTAAATCTTAACTTTTTATGGAAAAATGTTTCCAACAAATAATGTATTAATTCTAAGGTAAAAACTATTTATTTTTAAAAGAAAAAACAAAACTATAAGCTTAAAATTTTCCAGGAAAAATATGACTTTACTTAAAAAACTTATATTCCATTCCATTTTTTATCCTCTTATTCCCATTAAAATTTCAATTACTATAATTATTCATTTTTATAGTTCAGCAGTCAATATATCCCATGTCTGTACTGTACTGTATTCTAACTTAAAAATTATATTAGAAGGATACATAATTTATATTGTGAAACATTGTTAAAAAAAAAATTTTTTGAAATTTTGATTCAATAAGAAATTTAAATAAAGTAATAAAGGAGATTTTAGATTAGTAATTATTGATTTTAAATTCGGTTCTCCGCTCCAATTAAACACTACAAGTGTAGTTTTCTTTTTTGTTTAAATTGATATTTAAATAATTTGGAAATTTAATAATTTTCATAATAAAGCCGTAATATTTTATATTAATCAGTTCGGCTTTAAATAAGTATCTTATTTAATCTTTGAAGAGAGCATTAGGCGAATGGCTAGATTATTAATTAATTAATATAAATTAAAGAACATTAAAACTACGATATTGAACAAATTCTCATAACAATGTTCGTTCCCTTAACCTATAAATTTGTAATCCCTTTTTTGGCAAATATTTTAAGAATGCTTGTTTTTCTATACTATTTTATTATACCCTTGCAGGGTATTATAGTTTCAGTCAGAAGTTTGCAACGCAGTGAAGGAGACATCTCCGACCCTATAAAGTATATATATTCTTGATCAGCATCAACAGCCTAGTCGATCTAGCCATGTCCGTCTGTCAGTCTGTCCGTCTGTCCGTCTGTCCGTCTGTCTGTCCGTTTCTACGCAAACTAGTCCCTCAGTTTTAAAGCTATCTGAATGAAACTTTGCAGTTAGTCTTCTATATACTCTCACTCGTAAATATGTCGGAACGGGCCGGATCGGACAACTATATCATATAGCTGCCATAGGAACGATCGGTAAAACTTTCGAAAAAAAATTATAACTTTGTCAGTTTTCAACAAAACTCCACCAAATTTGATATTTGGCCATTAATTATTAATTTAGAATTTCGATTTTAATTTCATGAAAATCGGACTACTATATCCTATAGCTCTCATAGGAACAATCAGAAAAAAATAAAAAAATTCATAACTTCGCTGTTTTTTAACATATTTTCATCAAATTTGAGATTTGGCCACTTAATATTCTTTCAGAATTTTAGTTTTAATTTCATGAAAATCGGCCGACTATATCCTATAGCTGCCATAGGAACAATCAGGAAAATAATAGAAAATATCAGAACTTCGCT
>VNJQ01002367.1:0-50428 GCA_008042515.1 Drosophila truncata
AAGATTCTCAAACAATATTAAGTGGCCAAATCTCAAATTTGATGAAAATATGTTGAGAAACAGCGAAGTTAGGATATTTTCTATTATTTTCCTGATTGTTCCTATGGCAGCTATAGGATATAGTCGGCCGATTTTCATGAAATTAAAACTAAAATTCTGAAAGAATATTAAGTGGCCAAATCTCAAATATGATGAAAATATGTTAAGAAACAGCGAAGTTATGATTTTTTTTATTATTTTTCTGATTGTTCCTATGAGAGCTATAGGATATAGTCGTCCGATTTTCATGAAATTAAAACCGAAATTCTAAATTAATAATTAATGGCCAAATATCAAATTTGGTGGAGTTTTGCTGAAAACTGACAAAGTTATAATTTTTTTTCGAAAGTTTTACCGATCGTTCCTATGGCAGCTATATGGTATAGTTGTCCGATCCGGCCCGTTCCGACATATTTACGAGTGAGAGTATATAGAAGACTAACTGCAAAGTTATATTCAGATAGCTTTAAAACTGAGGGACTAGTTTGCGTAGAAACGGACAGACAGACGGACAGACGGACAGACGGACAGACGGACATGGCTAGATCGACTCGGCTGTTGATGCTGATCAGGAATATATATACTTTATAGGGTCGGAGATGTCTCCTTCACTGCGTTGCAAACTTCTGACTGAAACTATAATACCCTGCAAGGGTATAAAAAACAATAAGCATGCTGGGGCCTACACGGAAATACAATTTGTTGATATATTTAAATGAGAAAGATCTACATTTTGTAGCTAGAAATAAATAGCAATTTTTGTGGGAAAATAAAATTAAAATTTGATTTAAAAGGCTGCAGCAAAACATCGTAATACCTTTAAAGTCTTCTTAAAATACTTTTTATTTGAATTATGTTTCTTTTTAGTTTCAAAACTTATTTTATTTATATCACTATTTTTTTATATCCTATTTTTCCGTGTACTTTATAAGCTGCGTCCACTTGCCGGGCAGTTTGAGGTGTGTGTATTATAATGGAGCATTTGTTGGGTGGCAACTGGGAATCAGAATCCGAATCAGAATCGGAATGACGGCGGGGTAGAAGGAGTGCTCTGCTGGGCGGGATTAAGTTTTTGTGCAACTTATTACCAACTATGGACAGAGGCAGACACAGACACACGTACACCCCCCCTGATACTGTCGAATTTATAGGCACACTTCGCAGCTGTGTATGCCGTCTGTGTGTAGTTTCCCCTCTCTTTTTCGTTTGGCAAATAAATTTCCTGTTTTCTGCCGAACAAATTACTACAAAATATTTTGCATAAGCGTACGCATAAAGGCATTTGCAATAAAAACAAACAAACTTGGGCAAACACCACAACGTACGGCAGACAGGCAGACAGCACTGGCAGCATTCTATTGCCATTTATATTATGGTCGATTACGCATACGCCATGTGTGCCAGTGTCAGTGCTGGGAGAGAGTGTGCTGGGAAATATAGAGTAGTTTAGTGAAAGTTTTCGCCTAACGAAACTGGACTTCTTGGGCTGTGGAGGACTTTGGGTTGACAATGCTAAGTGACTGTTTGAATGACTTGGCGCCCGGCACTCCGTTTTTGGCCACAATTAATTACGGATACGGAGAGTCGAGGATGTTTTGCATAGTTTACGAGCCAGAGATAATAAAGTGTCTGGCCGGGGCGGGCCGTAGATCATAGTCAGGCCATTGCCGGACATTAATCGTTCAAATCGTGAAAGTTACAACTAACTTGAAGCCACTCACCTGAGCCTTGGACCACACCTTCGTTCTTACTTCCTTTTGCAGCTTTTGAGCAGGAGTATTAGGAGGGGATGGAGTATTTTCTGAGTGGGGTCTGGGTCTCCGACTCCCCAGTGAATGGTGCTTAAAAGTCTTAAGCCCAGAACTTCATGCATAAAACAGGGCAAACCCTCAAAAGCCTCCTCATCTCCGAGTCATTTCACTTACTTTTTGAGGTCCTCTTGAACACTGTCTCTCTCTCTCTCTCTCTTGTGTTCCCCCTCTTTTTTTAATGTTTTTGTTAGTTAATAATGATTTGTGGTTGGTCAGCCTTAGCCTCAGCCTCGTAATTAAAAGTTTAAGATACTTTTTCGGGCAGCAGCTGCAGCAGCAGCACTGGAGGGTTGTGTAGGCAAAGTACCCTTTCCATTTCCTGCCTCGGCACATTAATCTTTATTACAAGTGTTTTGTCATACAGCGAGTCCTCAAAATAAAAAAAAAAGAAAGACTTTGAAAGGAAAGGATGTTTAGGCCATATGAGCAACGGGCTTTGTCACTGCTGGCGTCGCCTTTTCTCCTTTTATTTTACAATTTATTATATTCCCGGTGACCGAGCTTGGTTTGGTTTGGTTTTATTTTTTTTTTTCTGTAAAATCATTTAATCCATTAGGCAAACAATAAACGGCTGAGTAAGCATATTGCTTCACAATAAAACACTGGCGAGAGCAGCAGTGATAAAATGTAATGTAATTTATTAATATAATGCACAACATGAGAATTGAGAAAAGTTTCGGACCTAAGCCTTTGGATGACGAGGCAGAACGATATCTCCCTCTCTGGAAATTAAATATAAAAAAAAGAAAATGTAATCGAAATGGGAAATGGAAATTGAATTGTACTTAAGTACATCTTACTGCACATGCATTCCATTCGATTCGATTCGATTCGATTCGATTCCCATTACATTGCATTCGAGAGCCGCAGGTGTTATGACTGCCCGGAATATGAGAAATATAAGGCAGAGGAGACCAAGGGGCAATGGGAGAGGGAAGCAAGGCAAAGAGGAACCGCCCGAAGATGGCGAACTTTTGTTTGGTAATACTTTTACGGCCAAACAAGCATTTCAGCTTGTATAAATCACCAAAGGCAGACGACATTGATAAAGTTGCAGTTACATTTCCGTATGTAAATATTTGCCAGCACTTATTGCTGACTTTGTTCGACTTCGACGGGGAGGACAACGACTGGCGGCACTGCACTGAGGCAAAAATAAGGAAACTTAGATCAGCTTACTTTCTATATTAATCTTTTTATTAATTTTCTTTAGTTTTCTTTTATAAATTTATTTTTCAAATATATTGTATCAGTCAAAAATATTCTTATTTCCCCGATAACTTTTATATTTGCGTGTATATTCAATTTTGAGGCTTCCCTTAAGGAAAGCAAAAACAATTTTATGGCTTGTGGGGCAGCATATAAATTGCATTTCTCCAGATACATTTATAGACACACCAACAACAAACTTATCTAACAAACAAAAAAGTTTACAGCCGTTTTAACGTGTTACTTCCTTTTTTGTTTCTTGCCTTTACAGCCATGTCTCACCTTGATAAATTACGTTTATGGGGCAAGCCGATACGTGTGATGGCCAGCAAACACCAGGCCGTGCAGCTGCCCAAGGAGGGCCAGCCGGACGCAGGACTCACACGTGACTACTCCCAGAATCCGCTGCATCGCTTCAAGAAGCCGGGTAGCAAGAACTACCAGAACATCTATCCGCCATCGGCGACACTGCATTTAAGTAACATTCCGTAAGTATTCCGCTTAAAGGTGAAACACACGGGTGGATGAGCAGGCGGGGCAGGTATTTCTTGGGGGCAGCTGCTCCTTGGAGCTTCTTCGATTCGGCGATGGCACGACAAGGCAATTACAATTACCGCTATGAGCAGCAGACACCCCGCGTGGCATCCTCCTCGTCTGCCAAATATGACAAAGCACCCCGCCAGGTTGGTTTCTACAAAGGCGGCAGCATGGAGGCGGAGGTGAAGCCCCTGCCTGGCTGGTGTCTGCCTTTGCTGTGTGAATTTATGAGTCGAAAAGCCCCTTGGAGCGCCTGTCTCCCTGCCTCCCAGCCACCCTGCCAGGCGGTATCAATGGACCAGCCACACAGCGGGGCCACGCACTGCCACCATTCGCCATTCAAACGAACACCCTTAAATCGATGACTGTTAATTTTAAACCTAACCAACACCAATTTTCTTCATTCCATTCCCATCCACAGCTCGTCCTGCTCTGAGGATGACATCAAAGAAGCCTTCACCTCCAACAACTTCGAAGTCAAAGCATTCAAATTTTTCCCGTAAGTAATTGGCCTTTGGTAAGCAGAGAAATAAAATGCTACAGTTTAAAAATCAGGCGAATGTGATTAAAAATTGGTGTCAGCATTAATTTTCTCGGTGATCCTAACTTTAAACAATTTCCTAACAAGCTCTTTCCTTTCAACTTACAGCAAGGATCGCAAAATGGCGCTGCTGCAGCTGTCATCTGTGGAGGAGGCCGTTCTGGCGCTGATCAAGATGCACAACCACCAACTCTCCGAGTCGAATCATCTGCGCGTGAGCTTCTCCAAGTCGAACATCTAGAATCCGATCCGTAGTCAGGTTCACTGAACCTGACTGGGTGCAACCGGCAGCTACATGCACCACCAGCACCAACACCAGCAACACCACCACCACCACACCACGCTACAGGTCTATTGGCAGCAACAGATACAATCTATAATCCGCAGTACAAGGAGGATGCATCCGCACTTTAACTGATAATTACCCCATCGAATCCAATCGAATCACACACAACTCACCAGAGACCCAACCCAATCAATTCAGAAGTGAAGCAACCCAGCGGCAACAATCGATGCAAGAGCTATACCAGTTTTAATGAGACGGAGACCGGCGGGGAATCCCCCCAACTAAATTGCTAAACCACTAAATAATAAAAATATATTTCAAATTTAACGAGGAAATAGCATTTCAACTTACGGCACACGCAGAGACAACAGAGAAAAAACACAACACAAAAACAAACAAACAAACAAAAGAAGAACCCACTAAACAATCAGCAACATCGTAACTTAAGCTTAACTTTAATACTATAGTTCATAAGTAAATTGCATTGCATAATATAAAAAACAAAAACAGAAGCAAAAACAAAAAACAACAAAAATATATAACGAGTAGAGAGTAAAGTAATGAGAGGAGCTGAGGAGATCGTAACTTAGAGATATTTTTAGTGCACTGTACTGTGTTTTGGTTTTAAAAAACGACAGAAAGTCAGAAAGAAGAACAAACAAACAAACTAAGCAAAAAATGAGAGAAATTATGTTAAAAATGAATTAAGGCAAAGAGTTTTATTATGTACATGATGCTGTTATTATATTTTAAATGAAAGCAACTTAACTTTAATTTTTTACAAAGTGTGTATGCAACTTTGAAGGCAACAATCGCATAAACCGTAGCTCGTAAATGTTTTTCATTTGTTAGACTTAAAGAGAGTGAATGCCGTAAGGGCGGAAGCATAAGACGCGAAGGGAGAGTATTTAGAAAGACCGAGAGTCCCGAATTGCACATTGAATTAGAGCCAGGTGAAGTCGATGTGAAGTAATGTTAAATGCAACTTAAGAAGAATGTATTAAAATCGAAATAAAAATCTAAATCTAAATCCAAACCCGAAACCCAGTCGAGCATAATGAATCGAGAACTTGGACGACACACATTGCGAAGATATATCCTTGGCACACACACAGACACACCTGCCCGTTAGCGGGCGAATAATAATTTTAACTGGCCGTTAAATCAACGTAACGCGTACGTAAACCCTATGTGTGTGTATGTAATATGTAAATGTTGTTAAGCTAGCGCAAATTATACACGAAAATGATCAAAGCGATATACATAGCGATTAGGCGTGTGTATTGAACTACAACAAACCATGAAACAGGAAATTAAACAAATTTTAAGCTACAAAAAGAAGTATAATCTCAAAAATAAGAAAAAAAAAATACTAAACTAAAAGCAAAAAAAAAGAAGACAAAAAACAAAATCAAAAGGAAGGTAAATTATATTTAATCATAGGCATATACTGGTAACGAAAGACATATACGTGTTTTAGCAAAAACAAAAACTGAATGATTTTTTGATAATTTTACAAGGACTCCCCACAACAACAACAACAACAACAACAACAGACAACCCACACACACACACACATACTGACACACACAGGCGACACAGACACACACCCACAGATACAGACATATATATGAAAGTTTATATATATTTAGAAAGTGAAATTATTTATACGTTGGCGCAAAAGAACAAAAAGAGCATAGAGAAAAGGGTTAGAAAAGATCTAAAACTAATTGTAACTTACAAGGATATGGATTTAGTTAGTAAGCATGAGTAGCAGTGATCGTAATTTAAAATTAAAAACAAAAACAAAAACAAAACACAAATGAAACAAATCACAAAACAAAACGAGAAGCGACGAAGACGGTAACAATTAAATGAATGAATATATTTAAACGAAAACAAGAAAAACGTGTACGAAAAGCAACAGTAAACAGTAAAATATTGTAAAATGTAAAATTTATTGAAGTACTATATTTACAGTTATCAAAACAAGTCGCAAATGTGGTTGAAAAAGTGGCAAAAACATAAAAGATATAAAACGGAAGCTAAAGTAAATGCAAACAGGATAATGCAAAGGATAAGGAGAACCAGAATGAGCTCAGTTGACAATGCCTCTACCTACATTTTCCACGCAACACAGAAAGCTTACCAAAAACGTTTTTGAGCCAACTCTAGCGTTTCATATACACATATTGCAAATCTAGCTATCTAATCTTAACCTTAACCTTAACCTTAACCTTACAACCTATATTTATCACACTTACATATGCTCTATGTCTATGTCTACTCCTTATATACATATATACACTATATACACGTTTTGTTAGCGCATCGAAGCCAGGTGAAGCGATATGATGATGATACGATATATATCTATATCAGAACCCACGACTGCTAGAATTTCAAACGAGAACTCTTGACAAATCAAAATTTCATAAAAGTATTTAAACGAACTTATAACTCTACAACAAACCGAAGCAGAGCCACAAATTATATAAGTGCACATCCCATTCCCCCTCAGACTTCAACTTCAACTCAACTACAAAACGAGAATGGTTATAGGAGGAGGAGGAGGAGGAGGGATCAGGAGCTGTAGCAGAAGCAGGAGCCGGATCCTTTGGCATGCAGCGTTCAAAGAGAGTAATCAAATATTTAGCCCAACGATATAATATAGATACAATGGCGCCCCACTGCGTGTTAATGTTGAGATAGTGAACAAGAGACACCGAGAGCAGCAAGCGAATTAATAGAACTAATACCGAAAACTACAACAAACAATTAAGGAATATACATTGCAGATGGAGAACACTAAACAAAAAGTATTACTTTACCAAGTAGAGAATCACACACACACAAATAATAATTAATTTACCATTTAATTGAGAGCCCCAGCAAAAGATACAGAAAGATGTTTCAGAATAACAACCAGAGTTGCATCCGAACAACAGCCAACAGTTTTAAGTTGCTATGAAGAGATTTTACCAAAACATAAACATAAAATTGAAGACTAATCGTGAATTAAAACATATATAATATATATATATATACAGAGAAAAGGAAGAGGCACATGTTCCAGTGTTGTGAGGCAACGCATGCATGCATACTTACGTGCTACTTTTACAGATTAGAAGGAAACCAGATATATATGTGTACATGTAATTGTAGCTATAACTATATATTAATGTATCGAAATAGCGATTGCAGCTGCAGCAGCCAGAGAGTTGAAACTAAACACAAACTACAATCAATCAAACGACAAAAAAATCAAAAAAGTAGAGAAACCGAAACCGAAACCGAAACAGCAACAGTTTTGTTTTACGGAACAACCAGAACGCGCAAAACATATACACCATGAACATAAACATATCAGCATTGTTTGACATATAAATGTGTAGTTAATTTTGAGCTGCATTCTTTTTTCCGAACACCCTACCAACCTACCAACCATCCATCCATATATTTCAGTTTCAGAACACACAGAACACAACACCGGGTTGTTAAAGGAGGAAAATAACCCAAGAAGTTGGCATTAAGCAGAAGAATAGTATATTGCATGATACAAATTGTTAGTTTTTTTGGCAAAAGTCGACGATAAAATAATAATAAAGTATTTAGGGAGAAGGGAAGACGAACCGCAGAAAGCATATAGGGAAATTGTTCAAAGTTTTGGATGATATTGATGATGAGGCACAGGCGATGACGCTTTGGAGAGGAAACAACCAAGTTGAGATGCATATTAATAATTTGTACAGTTTAAAAGTTTTTGTGTTGAATACAGAGTTTTATGGGTTCCTCCTCAGTGAAAAGTATCCTTAGTAGCGGAATTTTTTTACGTGTGTGGTTTTTAGCGCAAATCAAAAAGAGTTGTTACGTTGTTATGGTTTTGTTTATTTGTTTTTTTGTACAATTAGACAAACGTGTATACAACTTAATATACAATAAACATAAACATGTAACAATATAGTTAGCGAAATCTGTATGTGTTTGACATTCGAATTGCGTTTCCGAGACACTCACACACACACACACACCGAGTACAGTAAAGCATTAAAAACACAAAACAAAAAGAGTTAAAAACAGGCAGAAGTTCCTACTTTTTAGTAAAAATCAATTAATAATACATAACTAACAGCAGACAACTTGCAGCAGTGAATTTATTACAGAATACACATAAAACATAAACAATTGCAATTAAGTACAATTTGAATTCGATCTTCACTTTCCTTTACTCGCTTGCTTTTTATCGTGTATCGTTACTCGATTTCCTTGGTCTGTCTAACACACTTGTGAATATATATATCTGGTGCGCGGTTTTATCATAGGTCAGGCATTATTGCAAAATTTAAATAGGGTCCAAGTTTTAAATATTAAACAATTAAAACCTTACGATGGTACGTACGACTAAAGATGACACAAAAAGAGCATGGCTAGGCGGTCAGTCGCATATTTGTTTTTGAATTGGTACCCAGTCTTCAGGAGAATTCTTAAGGAGAGATATATATATATATAATGTCGGTCACTAATCACTAATCTCACTACCCCCTTCCACCCCCTGTGAATCGTTGCAACTGAGAGAGAACTTAGCAATCTTCTGCCCTTCGAATCTCTTGAATCTTGACTCTTAACTGCTTAACTAGCCCAACTGCGAATATATAGACACGCGAAACAATCAAACTTGAAGACATTTCTTGAATCAAATTTTTAGTATACACCAGGCAAGAACACTTTGCTACTTTTGTGCTCTCTAATTGTACAACTTAAAGGTAATACAACAAATAATCATTTTACGCTCTAAACGCAAAACGTAAACAAACAAAAACTAAAACTAAACTAAAGCGATGCGAATCGAATCGAATCGAAATGGCGATGTTTATGTAATGCAAGATTTTTCTCACCAAATTTTACTACAAATCTCTTATGTGTATTGTATATAAAATGGAAAACAAAAACAAAAACAAAAACAAAAACAAAAACTAATGAAATCGAAATGAAATGAAAACAAAATGTATTGATATATATATTTAAATGTATTGCGATTGCGATCAACATGAAACAGCGTCAACGTCAAACAAAATGAATTAACAACATCCGAAACCAGCAGCTACGCGACTCTTAATTAATTTTTAACAAAACCTAATGATACATTTTCATATTGCAATCGAATTTGACTTGACGACGACGATTACGACTTGGCACAAAGTGAAATGCGAAACGGAATATGATGAAAAGTGTATTGTATGTACGAATTACGAGCATTGTGCTTGCTGAGCTGAAGATACTTAGAACTAAAGATTAATAACTGGGGACACGACGACGAGGCAGTAACTAAGAGTGGAACTGGAGGCGCCGCCGCGTGACGTTGCGTTGGCATCGAAAATATTCAATTGAGAGGGCGCGCAGCATTGAGATTGCAATGATATGAGATGAATATTTGTTATGTTACAAGCATTAATTAATTAATTATTATAATATTAATTATTATTGAAAATATTTGAGAAATAAAGATAAAATACAAATGATTCAAATCATTAAACAAATGTTTTTTCACTTTGATATTGCTTACAGAAACCCTACAATTACTTATTGTTAAGTTTATAATTATTATAATTATGTTTACTATAGTTTTTAAAGAAAAACAGAGAGAGAGTGCGACTTAACAGCTCACTGCTCACTCACAATAACTATGTTTCCTTAGTTTCCTTACTTTTTTATTGTATTCAATCTCTTAAGTTTTAGATTTTCATGTTCACATTATTGTACTTTACTTATGAGCTTATTTTTAAAGAAATACAAGAAATTAAAAAGGAAATTTTGTTTTATTTTCTATTTTTATAATGAGTGGGAAGAGAAGCTTTTCGGTCGCAACTGTTCCCATTTCCCATTTTATACCAGTTCCAGTTTATACCAGTTGGCCAAAAGAAAGGTTTGTCACCTGGCTGAATATTTAGCAAGGAAGCAAATCAAAGTCAAGCATGGATAAGGTTGAGCACTTGGCTAAAAAGGAAGCGGAAACTATAAAATTAGGAATAAACAATAAAGAAGTTTGTATATCCCTGCAGCTTTAATTGTTTCGAGTTTTTTTCAATTATGACAATGAAACCCCTTTTAGTTCACTGGAAAACAGCAACTTGATCCTCATCTTGCTCTATTTGGACAAAATGGCACCCATTTTCCTATAGTTAATGCTTCTCAACCCCCGCAAGGCAATAAAAATACCAATAAACAAATGTTTTATTATATGTATATATATTTTCATTAAATAATGTAACATCGCTTTATTCTCACGCAAAGAACGATTTGGGGTTTAGTTTTTCGTATTTGGTTTTTTGCTTTTCATAATTATGAGATAATTATTATTGTTATTTTGTTCGGAATAAACAATAATGTTAAGTTTACTGGCGCTCGCTGGGCAATCACACACGATGCACGGCGCACACTATATAAGTAATTGCAATGGATTTCCGCCTTGTGTCCTTGTGTCAAATTATTCACTTGTCAATATATATCATTTTTATCGCTATATGCAAAGTATATGTGTAATGTAGCGCCCAGCTGGGGCTTTATGTCTATATTAACGTTACATTTTAATTGTTACTTGTTCTTGTTTGTTTCTTTGTGGCAGTGGTAAATCAGAGTATTATCCGTTCTAACGAATCCTCGCTAATGTGTCGTCTCCTCGAAATGCTCGTTCGTGTCAGTTGGTTGGGTTCGGTTCTTTTGCTTCCGCTTCCGCTTCCGTTGTGGCTTCGCTCTGTCTGTTTGCTGTCTGCTTATATAAGTACTGAGAATCGCAATACGTATATAGAGATATATACATATGTTTATTATACCATTAATTGTTCTTGGGTTTCTAAGCAATTAGTTATTAGGAGAGGACCAAACGAAGAAGGCGCTAGTTGTTATCATGGTAGCAAACGGAGAGATCTAGATTTACGTTAGATTTAATTTGTTCATTTCGCTTCCTCTTTTTTTTAATATATGGTGGGTTTTAGAAAATGATTTCAAAGTACGATCGGAATTAGTTTTGCCATTAGATTGTATTTTAGGGTAATGTTTACGCTAGCCCCCGCCTTTATTCCGCCTGCCCCTCGATAGGTTTTGAACTATTTGTTAGACTATTTCTTATTGCATTTAATTATTAAACTTGCATATTAAGTAGGTAGCAAAATGCTGGTGGTAATATTTGTATTATTTCCGCTAATATTTCACTATTACTTTAGGTTTTTTTTTTCGTATGATTACACCTTGTTAAAGTTCAATGACGCGCTAGAAAAGGTTTCTCAACTGAAGATCTCGGTTAACACAATGCTGAACCTAAAATGAAACTCTGAGACTTTCCATGACTTGGGGAAATATTCGCATATTTTCTGGGTTTCTCTGATTCTCGATTCTCTACGCAAACTTTCTCGTTCTCTCACTCTGTCGGTAGAGAGTATCTTTGTTGGTATCCTTCGTACACTTTTTGTTTTATGTTTTGGTTTTCAGTCTTTTCAACAAATTGATTGCTTGGATTTTTGTAAATTTGTTTGCTGGATTGTTCTTGTTGTTGTTGTTGTTGTTATGGCTGCTGCTGCTGTAGTTGTTGTTGTTATTTGTTCTTGTTGTTGATGTTGCAAGGGTTTCAGTTTGAACTAAAAAATGCATTTTGCCTAACGTTTGATGGAGCATGCTCATGATGTGTGTGGTTACACTTAGTTTGTAAGTTTTTCTTTTTGTTGTTTTATATATTACGCCTACTATGTTATAACTCGCTAAAGCCCTGAGCATTTGGTCTCCATTTACTTGTTAAGTTCGACAGAAGAAATCTTTGCCCCGCTCGAAAAATCGAAAAGTCGAAAAATGGAAAAATCCCCGGTCAAAGCGTTCTCAAAGGTGGGGGGGTTTAAATGGGGAAACGAACGAACGAAGGAGGGATCTTCTTTGTGGAAAAGTAAATGAAAGTTTAGGCACATTTAATACATACATAAATTCACACATTCACTATTTATATATATATATATATATATTTATATACTTAGGCGTATGCACTATCCAACTTATCCGGATCCAGATCGTAGCTGAGCTATCTCTCCCATTCAAACTGCCCGAGTTTCCCTTCTCCGAGATCGATTCGAGTCGTGAACTTAAGTGGAGGCCGAACCTGTATTCGATTCTATTCGTATGCGTATTACTTGCTGTATGTATAGCCTTAGTTACTGCCGCTAATATTTATAAGTGTTCGATATTGTGCAATACATTTCGGTAAATTAGTTCGATTTCAATTATCAATTCATATTTGCCATTCGAATTCGCATTCGCATTCGCCCTTTGCCAGCCAACAGTTGGATTTGTTTCATCATCAGTTATTTGGTGTGTTTAGTTAGTAGTAGTTATACTCTAAATTAAATGCATATACAATTTGTAGTACTTGTTGGTTGCGTTGCCTGCCAATCATTCATCAATCGTGTTTAGTTTAGTATTTAACTATGTATTTTGTATTTTGTATTATGTATTATTTAGTTGCTGCTCGGCCGCTATTCATTTTAATTTAGGTTTGTATACATTACTTTCTCTATATACGTGTGAATACTTTGCGTTAACAATTTACCTTACCCTCCCTTCTCTTCTAACGGCTCCAATTTGTTTGCTTTTACTTTGCTTTTAAATGTACGATATGACACAGTGATATATATTCCATAGTGTATGCTTCTTAAGGTTGCTAAAGTACAAGTACAAATACATATCATCGAACAGGATCGGGGCCCAGAACAAGCGCAGCACTCCTTTCAAGCGGCAAAAGCCAGGCATATAGCTTCAGCGTTTCCCCAAAAAGTCCTACCCTCTTCCACCACCAACTGACCAGCTCCAGCTCATATTTATGTTCCGATTCCCCAGTCTGCCACATCTTAGGGCTAAGCTAACTACGACTAAGAAGCCACAACAATTCGCAAATCAATCAAAGTGCTGTCTGTCCGACTCTATAGTACTCGCTCCTACTAGTTAGTATCTCTGGTATTTGTAGAATATGTCTCGAATTTGTAACCTTCGGGTCGGGGTCGTTCAACGATTAAAGCTTTTGGGGGTGAACAAAGAGGGAATCGTCGGGGAATCTAAGGATAATCTCTCGGGTTATGGGTTAAGACTAGTGTTTAAAACGAAGGCGACAGCTGTAGTAACATTGACGTTTCTTTGGTATGTGTTAAACGACGTTAAAATCCTAAAATCAATAACCAGGTTCTGGGGCAGCTACAACTGAACACGTTTTCCGCTTCTCGCCTCATTGTATTATTTAAAACTCTACTCGCTATATGCAATAATTAACAATTCACTATATAAAAATCAATTTGCCTCAACTAGATGTATGTTTGCCTATGCTGTGGTTTATAACTCTTTGGTTTTTTTTTTGTTTTGTTTAGAGAATCATGTTTAACACTCTCCGTTCTCCGTTTTCCGTTCGTATAAAATAAATCTGACAACAATTAACCGAATAATTTGCTATTTAAAAACACTCTTTCGACCGATATTACTCTGTATTTAATTATTAAAATCAAATAATGCACAATCTTGGCTGTATCATTTGGATTTAATTGATGAGAAATTTGAATATGAACTTGAACTGTATTTCTTGTTGGTATTTCAGCTGAAGGAAGTGGTTGTTGTAACACAAGTCTCTATATCGGCTGTGATGTCTCCCTTTCTATATCCCTCTACTCAGTGAATTTATTATTGCTTACTATGCTCCCTGGCTGGCCTAATTAAATAATACGTTAACGCTAGGCTATATAATATATATAACTGCGATGCTGCAAGGCCTAGGACTAGAACTAGCTTGAACTGACCGACCAGACTGAATACTCTAGCTAAAGCACAAACGTTGTAGTAGTACATTGATTTCTTTTGTGGGTATTTACAGTTCCGTAGCATTCGTTATTGGGGGATATTTTTAATGCGGATGTTATAGACTCGTTATAAATATGTTTGGTATGTGTGTAAATTTGTTATACGATTTTTTTTGTTGGGGATTAAGCACAGTATGGCCAATACGTTATAAAAAGCTTTGGGGAGTCATAATTGCAGTAAAATCCGTCTTAATCGCAAAGCGTCTTTAAGTTTTGTTATTATTTATAATATATATATTTTTTAGCTTTACTTTTTGTATTTTATTTCATTTTTTTGTCTGTTTTTTGTTAGTTTTTTCTTGTTTTTCCATCGTTTTGTATAATTATGTTTAAATGGTTATAAATATTATAATATGTACTGTACTGTACTGTATTGTATATTAGTGTGTATATCAGACTTTGTTTCATACAAAAACTAAGCACATCGATTCGTCAATAAATTCATGTATTTGTAATGTATCCGTGTGTGGTGTGTGGGCATATATTTATAGCGTTATCTGATCCTCCGATCCGACCATATATGCCCCTGTATATCTGTGTATAAGAGGCGTAGAGAAACTGTTGTTTAGGCAAGTATATATTGCTCAAAAAGTCGTCGAATAATTCGTTTTCGATTTAGATGTAGATTCAGATAGTTTGCCATATATAGTATATAGATAGAGAGAGAGTTGGTCACAATGAAACACACATAGCACACGGTAGCACAGGGCTGTGGTTAGAGATTACGGCTAGAAGGATGTGGTCTGTGTGGGGTATGTACAGCTTTCTAGGGGGGACCCGGAGGGAGTATGCAAAAATATGTCATCAGCGTATTATATTATATATGGTATAGTATAGTTTAGTATATATATATATAGAAATTGTCTGTGGTGTGGTTTTGCTTTGTCTCTGTTCTGTTCTGTAAAAATTAAATGCTCGTTCAACCTTTTTGTTAAAGTTTCTTGTTAAATGTAATTAATTGTATACGATGCTTGTTGTTATTATTTATTCATACATACTTAGTTCATTCAAAAATACTGTTTCGTAAATGTTATTGAATTCGGATTTATGTTAGCTGAATGCATTGTTTGTTATTTTAGAAGTTTTAAAGCTGCCAAGGCGCTAAGCTTCCATTAAACACACATATTTCTTTTTATTCCGCTTGGGTTTGGGGCTGTGGATTCGTATGCCTTTCCTCGCATTTATTGTTAACGGTTTTATATTCGTTTATTTGCTTGTTTTCGTATCTTTTTTGTATCATTTGTATCTTGTAAATTTGTAAACTGTAAATACTTCAAAAGAACACGGCGTTCAGCATTGTATGGCATTCATTTTCGTACTTTTTTTCTTTCGTTTTGCTGACTACGCTTATGCGCTTTGCGAAATCAAATTCCTAATTAATTCTCTATAATTACCATTATTTACAAAATCAAGCTTAAGGATAACAAAAACCTGGGGAACTATTAACTAAATGTAACTTTAACTCGTAATTACTAAATCCTACTTTGAAATTAACAATAAAACTGAATAATGTTCTTTTAAACACGCGCATAAACGTAGTTTTAGTTTATTTTTCCCTTTTTCTTAACCGCATCGAATGGTTATTCCTCACTTCAAATCATCGTACTCATCGCTACCATTTTTCGAGTCACCCGAGGACTGGAATGCCGCCATCACAGTCGTCCTGTGGTGGTTTCCCTTATCAGCTCCTAGCTTATCCTGGTTACTACTACCGCTGCCACCTCCGCCGTTCTTCTCCGATGGCTTCTCATCGAAGGCATCGAGGAAGGGATTCGTGGCTGCATACTGGGCCCTGTAGGTTCCCAAAGTGTGGTAGTTGTTCCCCCCATTGGCAAAGGGTCGCGAGCTGCTCGAGGAGCTGCTGGTGCTCGTGTAGAAGTCATAGCTGTTCGTGGAGCCCGTCATGGAGCTCACCCCACTGCTGCTGGCAGTGCCCGCCCCGGAGCTGGAGTGGTAGGAGGAGCTGCTCGCCGAGGAGCTGCCAAACAGAGCTGCCCCCGTCGAGGTGGTGCCGTTCTTGGGCAGGGTTCCATACAGGTGCATGGTATTGTGGTTCCCATTGCCGTTGGTGGTGGTGAAGGGACTGGGATTGGTTCCCGAATGATTGTGGCTCCCATTGCCGTTGCCCAGGCCACTGCTGCCGAAGAGCGTGCTGCCATAGCTCCTGTGCTCGGAGCCCGCTCCCGATCCCGATCCCGTGCCCGAACCCCCGCCCATTCCCGACTTACTGCTACTGCTGCCCGAGTGCCTGGTGTCGTTGTTGTAGGTTGTGCTGCTACTGCTGGCCCCTATGTAGGTCTTGGTCTCCGTTTCCGAGGACGAGGACGAGGCCAGGCTGTCGAAGAGTCGCCGGCCCGTGGACACCAGCGAGGACGAGGCGGTACTGCTGGCCACCTTGCTGGTGGTGACTCTCGATGGTGACGCCTGCTTCTGGCTGTTCGTACTCGCACTCGAATCCGCCGAGCTGGTGGTGTACTTGCTTATGGCTCCAGTTGTAGCTCCCGGCTTGGTCGATGCACTGGGTGCCACTAGTTGGTAGGTGCCCTTGGGCAGTCCGTCGCCTCCACCTGGCGGTGATGGTGAGTCCGGCGACTTGATCGGCGTGAACTGCACCCGCGGCTCTCGCTTTAGATACTTGGACATCAGCTGGCTGGTGGTCATGGCCTGCGACTGGGCCAACAGAGCGTTTGTCGAGGCCGACGACTTGTAGGAGACCAGATCGTCCGAGTCATCGGAGGAGGTGGTTGGAGCCGAGGTGGCCGTTGACCCAGCGCTCAGCACCGTGGCCTGCGAAGAACTGGAGCTGGAGGTGGCGCTCGACTTGTTTCTCATGGCCTTGTAGTCATCGCCGGTGGACAGGCTGCTCCCGGCATTGGATTTGCTGGGCGTGTAGCTGCTGTGACCATTTCCATTGCCATAACTGCTGCTCTTCTTGGCCGCATCCAAGCTGGAGGAGTACTTGGAGCTGTAGCTGGATTCCTCATTCACCAAGCTCTTGGACAGCGATTTGTGCGGTTCGTAGAAGTCCACATTGGATTTACGTGCCGTTATTCCGCCGTTGCTGCTATCTCTGTCCCGGATGCTGCTTCCCGAGGCCGCTGCCTCCGGTTGGGTTGTGGGCGTAGTGATCTCAATGGGCGCATCCTTCTGCAGCGGTGGCTTCTTTTGCACAATGGAATAGGGACTAGAGGGCTGGTCGATGATCTTGACTTGCTTCACGGAAACGGGCGAGGCACCGCGCTTGATGGTATCCGTGCCTACACGAGGATTACAAAGGTATTAAAGAGGTAATCTCTAGGAGCTCTTATTACATGCAAAACGATACTTACTTTTACCCGATCCGGATCCGGAGCCCGAGCCGGAGCCCGTCGATGCCGAACTACTGCCGGGGGAGGGTGTGCCTGGAAGTGGCAGTGGCGATTGGTCGGGAATTGCTGAGCCCACTGAGGCCCCCAATTGATAGGGCTGCAAAAGATTATGGAAGCAGAAAAGAAAGAGAAAAGGGAGCAGGGAAAACCCGCCAAGTTGGTTAATCTGCGAATGGACAATGGATAGCTAAGGCATGGAATATGGGAACATGGATACTTGGGGGGCGCAATACGTGCTCTGAGTCTTGGGTAACGGTGCAGGGAGAATTTTATTAAAATTTTGACTAGATTTTGGGATGTTGGTAGGTAGTGTGTGTTAGTGTGTTAATGGGTGTTCTTCGTGTGTGTATTGTGAGTATGTTTTATGTGTGAGACGACACATTCAACGGACACATTAAGATATCAATAGCGACAAAAGACAATTTCAGTACGTGCGCGGTGCAAATTCTCATAAGGATGGCGGCCAATTCGTAAACCAATCGTGGGGAAATGGGTTTATATATATTTTGTTTGTGGATTATATAGTTTTTGTATAGGTATTTGGTTAGGGCAAAAGCAGTGAGGTGCGGTGATCTGAGGTGAGGAGTTCTACATGCAAACGAGGTAATAATTGAAGGAATTGGACCTTAAAACGGTTATTTTTTCCCTCGATTAAATTACGAAAGAATATTTAGTTAATAAGCTCTGCTATAAGGTCAAATTCCTTATTGTGCATGAACGATGTGCAGGTGATATAGATATTAATTCATCAGGATAGTGAAGGATAATGATATATAAAAAAGGTGCTAGATTAACCCTTGATATTTGATACTTTATCCCCGAAAAGAACAAAAGGATAACCTAGATGGACTCGATAAGCTTCAACTGAAGGCAGTTAGGAAATGTAATGCTCGGTAGGTAGTGTTTCCCCAACCCATCTTTGTACTCTACTCTCTCTACATCAGCAGTGCTTTGAGTTTACATAATGGGGGGAATTATCATGAAGGGATTTTCCAAAAGGAAACTAAACCAGCAACTGGGACTGAACACTAGTCCTGGAAGCGGGTGGAATGCACAAAGGATGGTGATGATTGATGGAATTATTTTACAATGGCAGTGGTTAGCATTTACATGAGGTGTGTTCTCTTTTGGGTTCGGCATGTGTTTAGCATACAGAGCTGTATGGATAATACATATTGGACATATTGGAGTTGGTATACAGAGATAGAGAGGTGGTTGGAATAGTCGTTACGAGTATGTTATTTGTTACCAGTAGTGGGCCAATCATGCTTAACACGCCGTTCAACATTTATCACATCGCTCAAATCATCATCATTATTACCATCGGTATTATTATATTATATATCACACTGACATGTCGGAGTATATATTTAGATATAGATATATGTAAGTCACAAGTACAACGTCTATCGATCACGGATCACAGCAAATTATAGGATTTACTTTATGCTATTTGTTATTGCTTGGCAAATGTTATTCTTGTAAGAAGCTCAAATCAAATCGACAACAGATATAATGCTTGGTTAGTTTCAATAGTTAAGTAGGAAAATATATATTTGTATCATCATCGTTTGTATTTTCTTTTGCAGAACGGTCAACAGGAAAAGTTAGAAGAGCAAGAAAATGTTTCTGAATGGTTGTGAAGTGTTTTATATGGGTTTTTGACTTCAGTATGTCTGTAAGTACGTTTAGTGGGGGTGAAAAATAAAAGTAAATACCTTTAGAATCTAATAAACTTATACAGAAATGAATTGTAAATATTAAAAAATATTTATCATTAATTTCATCAACTAAAGTAATGTTTTAATAATAAATATTAAATAAAATTTCTTGATTTGGTTTAGGTTTTTCAAATATTCCTGACAGGAGTAGATTAGAAAACAATTAAAACCATAATTGATGATAGAGAAAGACTTGTAAATAAATTGGTAATAAATTAAATAAATAATTACATTTTATAATCATTTTTGCTTTTTGTAAAATTTAATTCATAAACTTCCAAAGAAATAAGATCTTCCACCCTAACCGTAGCTTTGGATATTAGTAAGAGTGCAATGTGTTGTGTGTTTTGATGTGGATGAGGTATGTTCTGTGGTTTTGTGTGTGTGTTTAGTGGCTGAGTATTTATGGTTATTGTTAATTGTTATCATCTTGTTTCAATTGTCAGCGTTTCTCATTGTTCGCATGGCTGTTCTGTTGTTCTGCATGTTTTTGTGTGTGAGTGGTTACTGTTTGTTTACCTGTTGCACCGCTTGTTGCAAGGCTCGATGCGATTGAGCTAACTGACCCACTACTGATTGATACAGATGACTGTTGGCTGTGGCTGAGAGCTGAGGATGGCCTTGGGAGAGTATGTTGGTTACCGAAGTGGACGAGCGCAGTAGGTTGCCCGCCGCCATGAGCTGCGCCTGCTGCTGCAGTAGAAGTGCCTGTCTGTCCGCTGGCAACGCACTGACTTTGCTTCCACGCTGCCCTGTTGACTCGCCGCGCCGACCTGTCTACATAGGACTCTGTATTAATCAATATTAATGTGGACGCGAATCGAGGTCATGTCGGTGGCTGAGTGGATGTTGGAGAGTGGAGTGGATTGGAGTGATTTGGGTTTCTCAGGTGAGGTGTCACGATCACCACTGGTATTTAATATTTTCTATTAAAGCTCATTGTTATTATTTAATGTATAAACGTATAAATTCTACAAATGGATGTCTAAGCCTTGAATAAAATGATAAAAACCTCTAGAATATATTTAAAATTAAGCAATTTCTAAGTGATATTATTAATCAGTTTTATTTATATTTTAAGTAATTGTGAAAATTCATATTTAAGTCTTTAAAGACCTGATCCAGTGGCAATCCTGGTGAGTCTCGGACTGATGGACATATGTAGCGATGTGTATGTTTTGTGTCTGTGTGTGTGGATTTGCATTAACAGCTAACAGTGAGAACGGTTCGAGTGCCGCACTTGAGTTCAAGTTTAAGTTGAAGTTGAAAGGAGGTCGAGCTGGGTGGCGGAAGACTTGGCTTGGAAAACAGCTGCTGATGCTGCGATGCATCCAAAGCAGAAATGAAAAAAAAAAAACGGAATAAACTCTTGCAATTGTGTGTGTGTTTTTCTATATTGTATTCTTTTTTTTTCGTTTTTTAAATCTGTGTCCGGTGTGTGGTTTTTGGGTTGCTCTTTGGGGGGGATTGCTCGGTCTTTGGAATATCGGACACTGGGAGTACGTTACCTGAAGCAACACCGGCCATATTGCTCATGCTGCCGGCGGTGGCCAGTCCGCCCACCATCATCGCCCCAGCAGCGCCGCCCATGTGCTGCGCCAGCTGCTGATGCTGCGCCTGCGGCTGCGGCCAGATCTGCAGCAGATACTTGAGCACCGCGATCGGTTGGGCGTGATCGATGTCAGCGCCCGGCTGCGCACTCGCCGAATGCAGCATCAGCGGTGGACCCATCACTGTGGCCAGCGCCTGGGCGGACATCTTGTTCCGCTCCGAGTTGGAGACAACCAGCGACAAGTGGTCGAGCAGGAACACCAGGGTGGCCTAAGTAGAATCATATTACAAATCAAGTAAATCTCATGCATTTCCAGCTACAAACTTACCCTGTTCGCCCGCGGCAGGCAGTCGAGGATGCTAAGCATCAGTTTCGCATTGCCCTCCGGGTCATCTGGCAGGCAGACAGCTGAAAAATGTAAAAGGGGTTTAGTTGCTGTTCCTGACATTAAATTAATTACAAAAATTTCTAGTTTGGTGCTTACCCAAGGCATCCACCGTCATCTGGAAGAGACAGCGCGTAAACAGCGGCTCGGGCAGCTCCCTGAGGTAGTCCTTGAGCACGCCTGTGATGACGTTGATGTCAGGAACATGTTCCGGGCTCAATTCCACGGCACGGCTATTACGCTCGAAGGCCTCGCGCAGCAGCCTCTTCTTCGTGGCGGAGCCGCATAGTCGGTACAGCCCGATTATATCGAGCCCCCGGCGCTCCACCTCCTCCACGCAGCGCCTGAGGACGATGGGAACTGGCGCACAACCAGGCGCACCCTTCGACTCCCGGTTGACCACTGTCTCCAGATCGGCGCCAAAGAGTGTTGGATAGCCAGCCCTCAGGCTGGGCAATCCCCGTCGCTTGTACAGTGCCAGTGGGTCTGTGTGCCGCATCCGAATGTATATTGTGCCCCTAGGTTCCACCTTCAGGGCCAGCTGATGGAGCGGAGACTGGCGCAGGATGGCGGACAGCGAGATGGCGCCGCGATAGCAGAGCTTGTGCCGGTGCTGGGGATCCCAGGAGTAGACCAGCACGTCCAGCTGCTTATTGCCCACCAGATCCAGTTCGAAGGACTCGTCCCAGTCGAACTGCAGGTCACCGGAACGTACCACCGTTCGGGCCTTGTGTACGCGATCGCACTCGATGACGCAATATAGATCCCTGGTCTGTCCAGGCTGGGCTGCTCCTCCGCTAGCTCCCTCGGGTGCCGTTCGCAGGCTACGACCGGCCAGCAGATGGATCCACAGCATGCCCGATACACCACCGATATCCACAATTGGCTTGTCCAGCTTGTACTTGGCAAACTCCGCCGGATTGATATCGATCTGACGGTGCTGGCGCGGCAATGTGGCGCTTGGCGTGGGTGCCGGACTCTGATGGCCACCGGTGCTCATGATGCTGCCGCTGGGACTGGCAGGGCCGGCAGAGAGCTCCAGCAGTTGCCGCATTCGCCGTATGCTTGGCGAGCGAATGGAACCCGCTCCGCCGATATGCTGCGAGGACATTGAGCGCACGGGCAAAGCGGAAATCGGGCGAGTTAAGCCCATATTGCGGTCCAAAGTGCCAGTGCCGAGGATGTGAGTTCTGCTCGAGTAGATGCTCTCCGTCTAGGGGGAAAGGAATCCATAGATTTACAAAGTTTAGATAAATAAAATATAAATTCTTCAACTTACATTTCTCAACGCATCGTGAATATTCTCGGCGCTGCAGGAGAATCGCTGTGCCCGGGGCTGGGCAAACATGTCGCGGGTCATCCGCATCTGTTCCGCAATCGCCGAGCTGCTGGGCGCCCTTCTCAACCAGGCGCGGTACTCATCAGCCGTGAATATCGACGGACTGGCGGTGATCCGTTGGCGCAGATCTCTGCCTCGCCGCACATCGAACTCGGGTGCCGAGGTATTGCCATCGTTTTCGTCCACCAAGCGATCGCCCATCCGCGAGCGAATGCCTCCCAATCTCACTCCAGGACGTTCCCTGGGCAGCGAGTTGAACTTATTGAGATCCGCTGTTCCGGCTAACATGGCAGCGGCTGCTGCAGCTGAACCCGGACCAGGTCCCGCTCCACGCGGCATGCTGCCAATGGCGGGGCGATTGTAATAATAGTAACTTGGCCGCGGTCCAATGGTAGCCTCCGTGTCGCTGGAGTAGTCCAGGTTGGGCCTGGAGCGACGTGTCAGCGACTGAGCACCGCCAGCTGGTGGACCGTATTTGGACACACCGCCGCGCTGTTGATCATAGCGTCCGTAGCGTCCCAGGGTACCGCCTACTCCTACTGGCATCGGTGCTCCGCCAGCTGTGCCCGGCTTCAAGCTCGAGCGGAGCAGCGAGTGCCGCCCCAGGGAATTGGAGTAGTCGGCATACTCCACGCGAGGTAAGTGCTGATCCGACCCGGAACGCGGGAATCGAGCGTGCTGCTGCGCGAGACCCACGTTGCCGGTGCCCGTGGACATCCTTCTCGAGGGACCTACCACAGGTGGACCCCCCGGCTGTCCTGGGTAGAAAGCATGCACCTTTTCGGCCAGACTCTCCAGGGTACCGGCATTCTGGTAGTAAGCATGCGATGGCGCAAATGCATGTCCCTTTGTCGGCTGCTCCGTGATCACCGAAGATGGTGGCGGTGGTGGTTTGTAGCCCCAGTTTGGTGGCTCACCCATGGCTCCTCCTCCGCCGCCGCCGCCGCCACCGCGGGTATTGTAGTACATGTCCAGTTGCTCGGACTGCGGACTGTAGTTGTTGAGGCCCAGGCCCAGGCGAGATCGGGACTCTGTCATTTCGCGGCCATCTCCTGAAATAAATAGAGGAGAAAACCGCAGATTAGCATGGCGAACACGGCGTCCATTTCAAACTACCTGTACGTCTTTCACGTGATGAGCGCGGCCTCGGCATCCGGTCTGTTTCGTCGAGATCCTCGTCCCGCAGGTCCCGTTTGATCACCACCACCGGCGGCGGTTTCTGCTCCGGACGCGACAACGTCGGTGGTCCTGGTGAGCCTGTGCCGCGATTGCCACGCCGCTGACGTATCGCCAGCACCAGGCGGCGCGGAATTGACATGATGATAACGACATCGTCCAGCGACATGTGGGTCACATCGACCAAGTTAACTGCCAGGATTTCATCACCAACCTGAAGAAATTTAAAGAAATTAGAATGCTTATTGTAAGTAATCCTGCTTCAAGCTTACCCTTAAGCAGCCGCTATTGTAGACCGCCGACTCCAGGGCAATCCTTGAGATGAACACACCATCGGTGCGATCTGCCCCATTGCCCTCGCGGATGTACAGACCCAGTGTCTGTCCCGGCCGCTTGACAATCTCCACCAGCTGCACCGTGTGCCTGCCATCCGCCTTGTTCATCAGCTTGTGAGCGGCATCCACGGCCTGCTTGCTGCCCATGCAACGGGGCTCCAGGATGCGGACTATCATCTCGCCGCGTCGCTCCACCGCCTCCAAGGCCGCCGCCGTATTCGGATCGTGATCATTTTCGACGGCCTCTATTTGGCGGAAGATTTCGGAGCTGATGCCGCTGACCTTGCGGAAGTCACCCTGCAGCATCACCGGATCCTTGACCCCACCGCCGCCAGAGTTCGACATGGAACCGCCGCTCTGGCCACGATGGTTGCCGTGGTGCTGCTGCTGCTGGTTGCCATGATGCTGCTGGTTACCCTGATGGTGGTGCTGCTGCTGGTTGCCCTGGTGGTGCATCTGCTGCTGCTGCTGGTTGCCCAACGAGGACAGCTGGTTGGCGGGCAGCGGGCCGGGCGGAGCGCGTCCGGGGCTAGCAGTAACATCAGGAACTGATCTTCCATTCTCCTGCAAAAATAAAAAAAAGAGAAGGACATGAAAATATAGTTAGTTTCTCGTTAGTTTCGTATTCATTCTCGTTGAAAGCGCCGGCGAAGGAGCTTAATGCAAATCTCGAGTGCAACGCGGCGCTGCATAAATTAAACTAATTGTTGCCCCAGCTGCTGTTGCTACTGATTCAACTACTGCTGCTGCAGCTTCTGATGCAGCTCCACTTAAGCCGCGCTAAAAGATTTAGCTTTGCATTAATTAAGCTAATTTTGCGCAGTTTTCTATACGCTTCAGGGGTATATTGCAGTTGAACTAAAGGTTATTTAAGCTTATTTTAAGGTGTTTGCTTTTGTAATTAACATAAGCTTCCAGGAAACTACATTGGTGTCCTATATCCTTAGAAACTATAATGAAACAAAGTTTTCAAGCATTACAAAGCTTAGTTTTATTGAGTATTCCCATAGGAATTAACTTTAAACAAACCAATTTTATAATAAACTTCAACTCCAGCAGCTAGTTTTCTTGTTACCAAACCCATTTTTAAATATTCAAGCATTTTTAATGGTCAGTTTCCCACGGCCTGACTTTCTGCTTAGTTAACAACTCAATTTACTGGCAAAATGGTAATATTACTCGCAAGTCCTGCTGTCCTGTCAATCAAGAGTGGCCTAGAAAGTGTGTGCAATAATTATTTCGTCAGAGTCACCGCTCACTTTACGTCTTTCCACTCACGCCAACTGTAATTTCTGTCAGTGGCACATCAGGAGACCCAAGGATACGACGAACTGTACCCGGCACGTGACGTTCCCCAACGATGATGTCACACGGCGGTCAAAAGTTGGAGCAAATCCCACCACTTGCCGTACCTCATCCCCCTCCCAAAAAAAACAGGACACGGCAACAATGTGCAACTTTGATTTTCATGGGGCTCCCCGAAAAGCGTGGTGGGGTGTGGGCGCCCATGAAATTGGTTTTAAATGAAGTTGCCTTTTGGCCGAAGCTAAACGAAGTTTTTAATGGATTAATGTAAGGGTGAAGGAAGGGGTCACGACGTAAATTGTGTGGTCAGCGCGGAGAAGTGCCTGCAGTTGCTCTTTCCCCCCCTCTGCTCTGCGGTTGCCCAAAAATCATGTTATCAAAAAAAAAAAAAAAGAAATCTTTGAAATTGCAAAACTTTGACATGTGTCCGGTGACTGACTCTCACACCCCTGTTGCCCCTCGAAACTTTGCTCTATTTTAGCCTCCCCGAACATTGTTGCTGCTGCTGTTGTGTAACTTTGTCAAACTTGCAGCAGCGGCAAGGACACGAGGAGCAGATGTCGTTAGGACGGAAGTTTTGGGCGTCAAAAGCGTCTGCCTTCGTCCGCGTTGCTCTTTCAGTTAAATGGGCATTATTATATGCTATGCATATTCTAGGAAAATCTGCCTTCACTGCAAGAAATTATGAATATCAGCTGATAATTTATAATAAATGGTTTTGCAGTTAATCGGCATTTTACAAAAAAAATGATTAGTTTCAATAGCAATAAATCCTTCTAATGATCATTGAAATTAGAAAAGACTATTTATAATCAATCCTAAATATTTTAAAAATATTTTTACTATATTATTTATATATTTGCAGTTATGAAATATTTATCATTATAGTTTTAAAGAATTTAAAATAAAAGACACCATTATAAACATATTTCTACTACAATTCTTTTATTTATAAACTCATAAGTAATTCAGTTTTTTCAAATGTATAACTTTGACAACTTTCGAGGCACTTTCTTAACTGAAACTTATATTTTTATGGGCCAAAGTGCAACTTTGGTCTAGTTTTCCTCTCAATCTAATACCCCGTGGCAATTGGTATGAAAGTTTCTGTTGGTCGCTTGGCTGGCATTAAACTATTAAAGTGTGTTTACTGTAATGGTATTTTGGTGTTTATTTGCAGTTTGCCAACTGCAAATGCATAAGCATATAAATAATTCAGCCGAAATACCAGGGCATCATTAACACACAAAAACACACACACACAAAAACTGGTCATTTGTGCCGCCCACTTGCGTGAGTGTGTGTTCCGAATTGGGCGTGGCTCTAGCCGAACAATTGTATTCAATAAAAGGAACCTGCCTGCCTGCCTGCTCGGGCTCAAAAGGAGCGAAAAAGGCGGCGCATTGTTGATGGCTCCACTATTGTTGTTGCTGTTTACTAACGAGAATGGTCCGACTACAACAACAAAGGCAAGTGGAACGAACAACTACAACAAGTGGAGCAAAAGCAGCATTAAATAGTAGAGTTAAGTTAATCGACCATTGAAATACCCAACATATCCAAGCTTGTATTTTGATTTTTTGGGTGAAGAACTGTAAATGTTACATAAAAACATAAAAAATCCATAATATTTCTCTATAATTCATCGCAAGAAAGTATAATAAGTAAATATATCTGGAAATTAAAAGCTTCATGAGGGGAAATTTTGAAAAGACTAAAACAGCTTCTGTAATGTTATTATTTAAGCGATTTACTGGTAATTTTTGAAGTTTTATAAATAAATGTTCGGGTTTTCCCCCCATAAAATATCTTCCTTTAAAAATATCCCTAAAACGTATTTGTCTTCTTCCCAAATATCATATAGCCTTTGTAGTTTTCAAGCACCTGACACAAAAACAATAAATATAGCCAGTGTGCATCGCGTGCAGGTTTGCTTAGGCCTGAGAAGGAGGTGGAAAAAAAAAACACAGAGCGTTGCCTCTAAATGGACACATGAAGTGCCAATGGAACAGCAAACACCCCCTTTCCTCCGAAGCTGTCAGCGGGAAATTTATGCATCCACATGAGGGCCAGCCATGGCAGTGTCCTGGCCAGTGGCCCACGTCCCTTAGCCTCCTTCCCATCCCCAGCCTTGTGTTCCCTTGTCAAGTTCAGTGTAATCATTTTCCAGACTTGCCTCACTCTCTCTTTGTCACACGAAAGTATTAAAATTCAATTATTCATTCTTTTTCCCAGAAATGGCACGATGCCCTTGCATAAGGGTTTTCTTAGTTTTGTGTTGGGTTTCTATATAAAGTTATTATCTGTCAAAAGTCAGGCATTGAAAAAAAAGAAAAGATACTAAACTAATTTTTAACAACTTCAGACAGCCTTAAACAACATAGGAACTTTATCCATTTTTTGGTAGACATAATAAGGTCATTATACAAAAGAATGTAAGAGAAATAATAGTTCTTTCAGAGTATTTCATGGTTCTACCGTCGAAAGTAGCCTTCCTTCCATTATAACTAGTTTCTTTTCTTGCTAAATTTTCAACTGCATGGCTGAGGGCGTTTTCCACTCACTTTGCCGCCATAAGTTATTTACAGCGAGTCGCGTACTTAATTAGTAAGTGCATAGTTTATTAACCGGCAAATCCAATAAGTTAGGGGGACCTGGAAATTGCCATGGGGTAGGTGGGTAGGTTCAAGTGAATGCAAATTACCGGGGCGGGTTTACATTAAGCGTCTTTAGGCAAAGTCAAAGTCTGGCGCACATGTGACTCAGGCCTGCAGACGAGGGAGGACTAAGAGCCTCTTTCTCACTCTTGGGGGCTGCCCCTCTGTTTAAACTCATTCCGACTTCATTATGTTCTTGTCGCTGACTAAGCAGTGGAAGCCTACTGGAAGCCGCCGCCAATCCCGCCCAGATCCGCCATGCCTTGTCACTTCCCCTTATCGCCGCAGGGTGGTGACGACAACTAATTGAAAATCTTCAAGACATCACATATTGAGGACTGACTTTGGCAAGCTTTTTTAATTATGGATGATTCCTCTTGCAACTTGGGAGGAAAAACTAATTTAGGAAAGCAGAACTGGAGAGAAAAATGAAAAAATACAGACAGGGATAAGGCATAAGGCATACGGACTAAGGAATAAGGGATAAGGAGCAGAAACTGAAAGCCATTAGAGGAAGTTGCGTGACAACACAAATCAATAAAATCGTTTTTAGTGCCTTGGCGGCAGCAAAATAAAAAATAAACACCCCAGAAACGGAAATTGACTAAAATTGTAATTATGTCAGAGCAGACGCCATTAACTATCAGTAACTGTTGGCCAAGGCTGAAATATTTCGAATTTCTGCCACACTGAACAAGGTATATTTTCAAAATTATGAGTTTTATGAGATGGATAAAGAAATATAACCATTTACACTACTTACTTAAGGTATTTTATGACTTTATTTGATTGTAAATCAATGTAAATGCAAATATTCATTATTTTTATAGTTTTATTCCTGGAAAATGAATTTAAACTAGTTCTTAAAATATTATAAATCTCCTCTAAAAGCCGGAAAGATTACGATTTCGTAGAAATCTCAAAATATATTAAAAACCAAGCAAACCTAACGATGTTTGCAGTACTTACTTAAGGTATTTTATGACTTTATTTGATTGTAAATCAATGTAAATGCAAATATTCATTATTTTTATAGTTTTATTCCTGGAAAATGAATTTAAACTAGTTATTAAAATATTATAAATCTCATCTAAAAGCCGGAAAGACTACGATTTCGTAGAAATCTAAAAAAAAATATATTAAAAACCAAGCAAACCTAACGATGTTTGCAGTAGAAACACGAAGAAAATAGGCTTTGTAATCCATGGTACAAAAGTATTAATTTCCCTTAGTGTAGCCCCAAAAATTCAGAAGCATTAGCCAGGTCTAATCACTTTTCGGCAGGTTGTGCTCCCTCAAATGCGGTGAAAGAGAGTGCGTCATTTCCCCGGGCCTGGTTAATAATTGACTAGCCATAATTGTAATGACTGAGCCTCGGTTCGATTTCGAGCTGCCCCTCTACCTCGGCTGACTTGCCACCCGTCCGTCTGCTAGGTGTCCTCCCCCGCCCTGAGTCAGTCAGTCCGGTTGATTGATTGACCCACGCATTGATTGATTGTCGGCAGAGCGTGTGATTTAGCATGATGTGCTGAACCGAGGACCCCGATCCTTTTGCCTTTTGTCTAAATGCCTTGGGACGCTGCTGAGGCTCAGATTGGCCAAACAAAAATGAGAATAATTGCTTTGACTTAACAGCGCCTAGCCAAAGACATTGGAATTGATGAAATTGATTCTGTATCGCCATGGTTGTGTAATTAATAATTCCCGGAATAGTAGCAAGTCATGTTATTTGTCTAATGGTGCTCAAACTGATCAAATTACTCATCGCTATTCAAGGAATGTCAGCCCAAGCTTTTGATAAATTTGTTTGAATGGTTTCAAACTTAACCACTAAAGAGAAAGGAATTTTGGGAAATTATATAGAAGTAAATGGAAAATCCAGCATAACATTTTTGTTAACAAAATAAATTGTATGCCGTTTGGCACGTGTATCCAAAGGCTTCCTTTGTTTCTCCTCTGGGGCATTTGGCCATTCATTTGGCATTCATAACGTTCGCCACATACAGAAACAAACAGAAAAGCATTTCCTTGGGCTAAACTATTCCAGGAAATAATGGAACAATGCAAACCGAACCGGACGGGACCAAACCGAAGCGAACCGAACCGAGACCAAAACCAAATTCCACCTGAACCACAAACAAAGGGCAAATAATTATAAATTTAAATGCCCAGTGAAATTCCCTGGGCCGCTGGCATGGCGAAGCCAATTACACGTCACCCCAACCCGGCTCTCGTCTGGAATTTACCCAATTCACTGACAACGATTACAATTAAATGCCAAATGCACAACATTCTCATTCTCTGGCTTGCCCATGTTAATAATAGTTGTCAGTTGCAGCTGCGCTAATGTCAAAATATGTGGCACAAGACCAGAGACCCAGGACTCAGGCAACCAGAAACAGGGATCAATCGATGGTGAGAATCAGGAAAGAGTTAAAGGTTAGGAATAAAAAATATAATAAATATGGATATAAAATATAAAAAATTAAGAGCTTTAATTATATCTAAATAAATTAAATAGTTGAAGGTTTATAATAGTTTACAAAATATACAAAAAAGCCTTAAAGAAAAGAGAACAGATTTGCTCCTCTTTGTTCTTTAACATCTCCCTAATAAATTAACTTGAACCTTTTATAAAGTCTTTACAAACAGAAATTCAATATTTAAAATTCTTATCCTTCATCAGTGTTCATATCGCGTGTGGCCTGTACCAGGAGCTGGTGTCCTGAACAGGAATGAAAGCAGGAACGTAAGCTGGAGCTGTGGCTTGACTTGAATCAGATTGGATGGCTTTGAATTGGATGGGAATGGTAAAGGAGGGAGGGGTGCCTTTGCTGGTGCCGGTCGAGATAACCGCAAATTAAGGCAAACAACAAAGCAACAACCACGACGCCGACGACGACGACGACAACGCAAGTGACACAAGCCGCATTGTGGCGGTGGCACTGACAGTCAAGGAGCAGGAGTTGCTGCCTGCTGGAGCCCGCACTTTCATGGGCGCACCCGGCGTATACGTGATTTATTGATTAAATTCAAATTTGCTGGCAAACACAATGGGTATAGAATGCCAAGATGGCGTCAAACGCATTCCAGGCATCGCATTATGCAATTAGATCCGGACAGAGCCGAGAGAATGCCAGGACATAAGGATATCAGGGCATCAAAGGCTATAAGCTTCGTACGTCGTATGCCTCCTCATCCAATCAAAAGTGTCGAGTGACAGGATGAAGCGTGAAGATATCCCAGCCGAAGTCCCGAAGACTGAGTGGGCGATGTGCAGAGTGCAGGACAAACCTTTCACTGGCTCCGGCCACTCACATCACTCACGGGCACAAGGACACCGAGCTGGGAGCTGCAATTGCTTTTTCTGTCGACTAAAAGGCTGGAAGCCTCAAAGTTTCAAATTGCACTCAAAAAATGAACATGAAATTGGTGAACGTAGAAGGATTTAAGAGAATTTGAATACTTATAAAGTTGCATTACTAAAATTATAGAGCAAAAATCGAAGGATAAAATAGAAGGTTTCTAAAAACAGAGAAAAAACTTATACATTCCATATCTTGGGCTTGAATAATATGATTTTTAAAAATCACACTAAATAATATCAAATACATTTAATTACCACGACATTAATCAAGTTAAAAATATTCATTTCTACCTCCTCCTCTCCCATTTTATTTTAATTACAAATGTCCTAATTTTAAAGGCATTTTCTCATTACATTCCTTCAAATTTTTCAAGTGCCTGAAACTGCCGAATAAAAAATTTAATTACCCAGCCGAATGGAAGAAGTGCGCAAACAATTTCGTGCCTGCCATTATCTATGCAAATATTTTTAGCGCCCGTCGTCCCCTCACTGGGGCTGCATACTTAATGGGATTTTATTTCAATATTTCAAGCACCCTCAGGATCCGACGGCCCAAAGTAGTTGAAAGTTGCAATCTGTGGCCAGCCGCCCCCCTCTCAATGTGCGAGTGTACGTGTGTAAATAAACAAAAAACGATTATATGTCTAAGTGGGTTCTCTGATTGTGCCCGCCCTCGAGGCGGCCCCAACTCCCCAGCCAACTCTCCAGTTTGTTTCACTTTATCAACACACAAGTTCAAAGTTTGCTTATTTATAATGCTGTGTTTTTATTGCCCTCTTTTTTTCGCTGCTTCACAGTTTTGCAGTTTTTTTTTTGTTCTTTTTAAAGTAGTTGATTCGGTTTGGCAGATGGTACATTGGCCTCTGTAACGCGTAGCCATGAAATATGCATTATTATTTGTTTTACGCATATTTATTTATTCATTCATCCGCATGACTGTACACCCAAAACAGCTGCGGCCAGCAAAATAATATTAAAAGGGATTCAAGTAAATATTTAAAACCATTTAATGCTAACCAATAATTACAAAACAAGTATGAAATTATTGAAAATGGTATGAATATTGAATAAATAAATACTATTCAAAGAAGAACAGAATATATGTAATAATTTTCTGTAATTTTGTATGATTTAAGCCACACATTATATTCATTCTATCATCTCTATAAAAACAAATAAAGATCTACAAGAAAATCTTGTATTTTTATCATTTTTTACTTTTATTTTTCCAACCAAAACTGTTCATCAAAATTGTTTGCTTTCCAGGGTAAAAACAACAACGATAAACAATTTTTAAAAATAAACAAAACGTGCAAAAATTGCACATGAAAAATAAAAGGGGACCAAACCGTTTATCGGTGAAACAAAAATGGAGAATGGAGTTTCAGTTCGGGAGCTTAAGCGGCTAATAGTCGCAACTGGGGAGCGTGCAAAAGGCAATATTTATGCATACCAATACTTGGGCATAAATATTAAAGTGAAATATACTCGTGCACAGAAAGTATACGAATATATACATATATATATGAAAATGTCATGCAAATTCGTTTGCTTTCGGCTGCCAGGAGGAGCAGGAGCGGGTGGCTCTTTCGCTTCTCGGCATTCGGTTGGACTTGCGTATTTTATGCAGACTTATGACATTTCCAGCGCTTTATGGCTCCTGCTATTATTGATGTGGGTGTAGTTGTGTTCGCCTCTCTGCCATTTTCCACACAACAGCACAACAGCCGCTACACACACCGCACGAGCATGATATTGCAGAAATACTTCCTTTGAAGCCGCTCTAACTCAATATTGCTATGGATGATGGCTCAGAACTCAGAATCACTTAAAGCTCAAAAACACAAAAAACGAGGTACTTCAATTTTTAAATTTGTATTCATATTTCTGTTTCAGTTTGCAGAATTTATGAACACATTTGAATGGGGTTTTGTTTTTTGTAAGGTTTCATGTTTCAAGAACTCTTTTGAAGCCAATAATTTATGATAAAATGTAAGCGTTTGAGTCTAGAATTCTATAAAAATAATGTATGGTCTTAGTGGGATTTTTATTACAAAGTTAGTATAATAAATAAATATATATTTTTATTTTCAAATATTTATATTAATTGCAATATTAAACTGTAGAAAATATCTCAACGTTTAATGTGGTTAATTTCTATTTTCTTGTTATACCAACTACCGCAAAATAAATCCAATGTTAAATATACCTATATTTAAACTGTTTCTAAATTGAACTATAAAAAGTCAAGTTTTTTATTTCCAGTAACTAACGCAGCTTTAAGCAGCTCTTCCAAATCCATATAATATTTTTATCTGGCTTAAACAAATCAGCTTTTGTATGTAAAACGAATGGGCCGCTAGTCTCGAATTTAGATTATAATCCCAAATCCCATATATACGGCTCTTTGATGATGTCGAAACCTAGGAAAAAAGCACATAAATTGTGAGCTCATTATGGGAGTACATTGGATTTTCTTGCCGCTATTTGCAATGGCAATCAAAGTGGGCTTTCCCCCCCAGGCCGATGGCGATGGCGATGGCGACGGTTATGTCGATGTCAGGGCCAGGCAATATTACTTAATGCTCTATTAATAAATAAACCAAACCAAAGCCCACACACACAAGATACACACACTCACCTTGCGATGGCTGCTTCTGGTCAGGAAACATCCTGTGGTGGCGCTATCGCACATTAATTTTGTTGCAGCCAACTTGCTTGCTTTCCCGTCGAAAGGTTATATATCGAAATATGCCTATATATATTCTTGTATAAATATATATAGAGGGATATGTGTATCACGCCACACACGCACTATTCCGCGAGGATATGTTGAATTTTCTAATTTAAATGATAGTTTCGTTTCGCTTCGATTTGATTTGATTTGATTTGATTTTGGTTCATATACTTAATTCGCTGTATTTTTTATCCTTGCTCCTTTTGTTCGGTGGTTTCGTAACGCTTACTTAGGTTATAATTTGATACGTATTTTGTTGCTCCCGGACACGTCCTAAGGCTTAGTTCCAATTGTATCATTTCATTTTGTTTTGTATCGCTCGGTTATGGGTTTTATCCGCTTTCCATTTTCTAAGCACACAAGAGCCATGATAACTGTATCTATAAGTGTGCTTGTGTATCGTATACACTGAGGAAATATTTATTTTGAGTAATTTATTTTTGCATAAGAAAATGCTAAATGAATTCTAAATAATTTTAATTACTGAAAAATGCATCTTCTAAACTTCTTTAGTACAAAATATTCTTCTTATATTTTATTTTACAGATATTGTTTCCTTTTCTTGTCTCCTATTTATCCCTGTGTAGATGCCTTGTGGCACAGTGCGTGTTTGTCTGTGTGATTTCCTTTTCTCTCCGCCTTTTGTTGCCAAGCGAAATATTTATGTTTGCCTTTCACGCTTCACTGCCAATGGCGAATGGCGAAATTGGGAATGGCGGCTACCGGCTGGCGGCTCTCCCATCTCTCTCGCCGTTTGCCAAAACGTTTTCAAAATTTCTACACAATTGATTTAAATGGCTCTTTAAGTGCGGTCCGCCCGGACACAAGCCCAAACCCAAAACTGGGCAACGAGCCAGCACAGTAAGTGTGTGGTTCGTGGAGATGAAGAGTAAGTGGAGCCGCCCACGGCATCGAGTACTTTACGCCTTCCGAAATTATTTTCGCCGGGCCGTGCAAAAATTTCATTAATTTCAGGCATACTAAATTAAAAATGGGGCAACCCACCACCACCAGCACAGCCAAAACACCACAACTCCAACAGCACAAAAAAAAAGCGGAGACTCTACTAATTTGCGGAGAACAAAGTAAAAAGTTGGCAAAAGAAAAATGGGTTTTCCTTTCTCAAAGGCGTGGGTGGTGAGTGTTAAAAGCCATTACTGACTATCAAGAAAAATATAAAGAAATAAAAAGGTGTTGGGATTATCCAAGTATAATCCGAAAGCCAACAAGAAAAAGCTGACAATTAAATAAATTGCTTTTGCAAACTATCAGCCAAGAAAATGAGAATTGCTTTGGAACAAATTAAAATGGTTGCAACCAAATAAAAACTACACTTTATGTGAGCTAACTTAAACTGTATTTATGGTTGCTTTATGTTTGAACAAATAATTACCATTCTCGTTAAGAAAAATAAGAAAATATAATGAAATTTTGAGACAAAAGAGCTGTTTTTGCAAATTGAATTTATTCATTTTATCATTTTAATTATCATTTTTGTGACAAGGCAAACTGGTTTGCCTGATTCCTGGAAAATAATTGAGCTGTCTCTGGCTGATTTGCTAGGCCCCCTTTTTTGATATCGCACTGAGGCTGGATGAAGGAAAGGCTTTTACTGAAGCTGCACTACAAGAAAAAGCTTGAATTTGATATAAATTCAGTCTAAACAATGATTTCTTTATAAAATTACTTGAAATTTCTTTAATTAACATAAATTTACAATACAAATATAATGATAAATAAATAAAATAATACAAAATATTAAAATTTAAAATATTAAATATTAAAACCTAGAATTTCTCTGTGTAGATATAAACAATGCCTTGAGCTCTAGTTATATTTCCCGCGCGGCTGCTTTGGCAATATAAACCATGCGGAGTCGTGGTGCGTGGGTGGCTTGGGTTTTCTTTTTCGTGGGTGGCCTCCAGTTTTCGGGCGTCTTATTCTGCAGACGTGCTAAGACCAACAGCGGCAAGTAAATGCCAAAAATTACATTTTGCCACTTTTGCAGACGGAAAGATGAAGCCCCGCATGAGGATGGCCGGGGAGTTTTTGGCAGAAGCAGAGGCCACGCGGCGTATACGCAATGTGGCCCAAGCTACGTGGGTTAGAGTTGTCGAAGATAATGGCTGCCTTGGGCCTGTGTCTTGTGTCCCCCTCTCTGGCTCTCCCTCTCTATCTCTCTCTGTCTCCTTTTGGGGCAATCGTCGGGCTGTTGAACCTTGATTGTGTGTGTGTGTCTGCCCCCCCTTTTTGAGTGTGTTGGCGTGGGTTTTTGGCTGGTTTGGGGGTGTTTTTCTGCCTGGGTGTGGGTGTCTTTCCTGTGTGTGTGTGTGTGTGTGCAAGGGGGCGTGAGCGCGCGCATTTAGCAACAAAAAATTTTGTCTGTATATGGGACAGTCCAAAAAAAAGCAAAAAAAAAACGTGTAAGCACACACAAAAATGAATAAGTCGTTGAAGAAATTGCGTTGAGATTGGTAGGCCGTTGCGTATACGCAGCGTTGTCTGGCTCTAATAAATTACATTTCGGTTGTCACAAGCACAAACGCACACACAGAGAGACGCAGTGAAGGACACGTGCACTGGAGTTGACTATTTTTGGCGCATTCATTTTATATTCAGCGAAATCTCTTTATATATTTCAAAGCAATCATTTTTAGAAGTCTCAAGAAATGGCAATCAAGTTTAAGGAGAAATAAAAGCAGCTCTCAAGAGAAAGTAAATCACTTTATCAGTCATATTTTCATATTATAAAGCATACTTTTTACAGTCTTTCTTTATTTTTTAATGTCAACTTATTTTTTAAAGCATATTTATTAATAGTAATAGTTTATTTATGGTTAAACAAATTTAGATAAAATATAAAGAGATTTCTGGTTTCCTAAAATTCCATTATCTTTCGATTTACCTAGTTTTAGCTTAGCTCTTGGTTCTGAAAATATATAATATGTCTGTATTCCCTAAGACAGTTTTAATTGACTGACGTTTTTTCGTTTCTATTCTGCTTTTTATTTTGTTATTGATCGAGTCAAGGCAATTTAATGCGACATTTAAGTTTTATCGTCGCGTTTCGTTTGCCTTTCTGCAATAATTTTTAGAGTCCGCCCGCAGCGATGACGATGACGATGATGATGTTGATGACGATTTTCTTTTTTGGATACGTTTCTTGGAATTTTTGGTTTTCCGTTGAGAGCGCGCGCTTTTTTCCAGCGTCGTCCCCTGCCGCGTGCGTGAAATAGTATTGAATAAGTTGCTTTTTTAATGAGTTTTACTACACGCCACGAGCTCTGCAGCCGCACTATATACATACACTGCTCTATGTGTGTGTGTATATATAATCGTATACTACTACGCACGCACGACGCTGCTGTTACAACGGCATTAATCAACGACGGACTTTTCACGATTTTCACGAGAAGAAAAGCGTCCGACGCGCTCAACTGAACTTTGCGTATTGAATGCGCGCTTGGGCCCGGCGAGCCAACTCCGAATATCCGGCACTCGGAAAAGTCGGCAGGCCGAAGTTGCTGGCGAAAAACATCTCCATTCTCGAAATTGGAGCAACTACATTTGCAAACAGGAAAACTCTCACGCACACACACACACAACACACATACGAAATCTCTCCCGTTTTTGTTGGGCAACATTTTCTTGTGTAACGGGAGCGAAAGCTTTTCTCACTCGGAAAACTTCGGCTTTCGTTTCGTTTCGTTCGTCGTGTGAGTACTCTGTGTGTGTATGTATTTGAATTATTTAACACGAAAAAATTGGCAGTCGGGATTTGGGGAATTGTGTTTGATACGCGCGCCAGGATGCCAGCAGCAGATCCTGAAGAGCAGGAGCAGTGGCAGCAGGAGCAGCGGCAGAAGCAGCTGCAGGAGATGTCTGCTGGGAACGATGGTGTTCCGGCATTGCCAGATGTGATTTTCAACCGAGCAGCGGTCTTGAACTTGTCCAAAATGCCCAGGACATTCGCTTGGCATAATTGATTGCACAAGCTAAACAGGATGATAAAGGGTGATATTAGACGGTGCCAAGACAATTGGATATATTTTAAGGGAATTTTTGGCAAATAATTGAAGTATTTAATAAATTTTTTATTATTAATATACATTAATTTTAATAAATTCTAAGTTTTATATTTTCTCTTGAAGGAAGCATTTATTTATCAAAGGAAATTTTAAACAGAAAATTTAATTTAAATACAAAAAGAACTAAAGATGATGAAAAGAATAGTAGAATGTAATTTCAAGTATTTTAAACTTTAATTTCCAATACAATTAGCTCAAATTTTAGAGTAGATAAAGATATAATTCAAAATATTGAAAGAGAATTAGGTAGATAAATAAAGCTCAAGATTAAATGTTAAGAAAGGAACATTTTGAGGACTAAAAACTAAATTTCTTCTAATTTTTAAAAGTTTAATAACTATTTTACAAATAATGATTCCTTGAACTTTAAATGCACATCATAAAACCCAAAAACATTGTCCTACTTATGAACATGAATCTGTGTCTGTCAAAACTGCATCATTGAATTATTTATGTTTGCCTTTATTTAATTTTGATTCTGATACTCGAGGCTTAAACCAAGTCCCAACTGACATTCAGGATACAAAGCTTGTTTGGACATCGATACAGAAGCTTTCCCTCGATGAGCTTCGTTATGTTTTCAATGCCCAATCATCCTGTTAAGGGCTTTTCCTTGCAGCATCTTTGCCTGGCATTCCCGATGCTAAGTGAATCCCCACTCAAATCGCTTCCATTGGACCACTTAAGCCTTCACTTGACTCCCACACACCCAATCACCACACGAGAGTGTCCCTAATCCCGACATCGATAACAATTATATATATATGTATATGTATTTGTGATCTGGACTTGGACTACGACTATTTAGGGAAAAATACTTCTCCACTCCAAATGAAACGGAATGCCAGGAAAGCAACAACAAAAAAATGCCAATCATGACCCAACTCAAACAAACGTTTCGGGACCGCCGGCTGCCATGACAGACAAACATTATGAATGATAACGGTAGCAGCGGCACAACAATGGCCAGCAAATGTTTGTTTATCAAGCCGCTCGAATCAACACAAAAAACAAAAAAAAAAGAAACAAAGCGGCAAAGCGAAAGGGTGGGAAAAACTGTGGGCAGCATTATGAATAATTTTAATAACCCAGTGCCGATGACACAAACAGATAAGAAATTGCCATTAAAAACGCATTACAATTGATAAAAAGGAAAAAAAAGCAGTGCAAGGATTGCAGATAAAGGACTATCAGTGGGAGCATAGTGTGTGCAGAGAGAGAAAATAAACCCTTAAAAAATATGATATATCTAAATTTTTAAAATATATTGTAAGGCGTCATAAGAAGGTAATAAAAAAATATATAAATAATTAAGTTATGCCCTTCATAAATTTATAAAAAATAATAAAAACTGGGGTTTTATTTAAGACTTATTAGAGCCTTGAATCACATGATTTAAAATATAACCTGAGCTTAATTAATACATCCCCTTACTAAATATTTATTTATATATTAAACAAGTTAAAAAATCCTACATTTACAACTTGAATCCTTGATTTATTTTTCTCTCTCTGCTCCGTGTGTGGGTCACAGGTCACATCATTCATAAAAGCTGCAATGCACACACAATCACCCATCCACCACACACTCTCTCCTCACCCACACACACACACACTCACAAGTACATAACACATATCGACACCACACCACACTAATGTGGGTCAGTTTGGTGAGACGCTGACGCTTCTGACCCACCAATGCAGCCAATCCAACGGCAACCAAACGCTGACAGGCAATCAACTGTCAGGCTGAGCGACATGCAAAATGCAAGATGAATGCAAGGCGAAAAGTGTTTTCCAAGGAGCAGGCATTGCAACCTGCGACCGCAACTAGGCAAACATGGGCGCATCGCCCGCCCACTAAAAGCCCCCTCGCAAAATACACACCACATTACGTATACGCAATGGAGTTTGCTCTACGCCACGTTACGTATACGCAACGTCGACGCCTGCGCGGATAAGTTGCGCCAAGTCATCGAAGGGAGAGCCACGATGAGTGGAGTGGAGTCCCGGCCGGGTCATCGAATTTATCCGTCCGCACGCAGCGACAGCCGCCGAATGCGAGCGGCTAATAACAAACTTCCGGAGAGGAAAAAATTCTTTGTCATCGGAATTTGTCAAGCGCAGCAAATTGTGTTCGCGCGCTGCCTGCAACGGAATGGGATTTCAATTGGGGAAATTTTGGAAAAGGAAACATGTTGCCAGAACTTTTTGAATTGTCGAATTTAGAGCTAGTAAAATAAATAGCTCTAAGGATATTTTAAGTATATCTTGATCAAAATTTTGAATTAGAAATTAAAAATCCATTTGCGAAAATAAATATTACAATATTAAAGTCTTTTAAGTCTTCAGTTCAATTTTTATTAGAAGTAAAATATCTAAAGTATAAAGTTTAACCTTTAATAATACCGTGGAAATACTATAAATAAATAAAATCTCGACCATCAACTCTTTGTCAAGTTTATCAGCAATACATATTTAGTTCTGGGAAAGGTCCAAAGTACAGGTAAGCCTCTACAAGCCAAAGTTGGAGTGGTCAGGACAACAACAACAAAACAAAAATAAAATAACAAACAAAATTGTGGCTGGTGCTGGAAAATCGGGAAAAGGCAAAGGCAACCGGAGAGTACAGTTGGATTTTGATGCGGCTTTGATGCTGCTGCCTTCTAGTGAATTATGCAAAAGTTTCGCCTGCTCTTGCGTGAGAGGTAAGCCGCTTAGCGATTCGAGTTCAAAGGTAAGCCCCCGGACCCCGACGTTAAATTGCCCTTTAAGTGCCTTCATTGGCAATTAATGCCGCCAGCACTTGCTTTCGCCTTGGCACTAGACTAATTGCAGTCGGCGTTAACAACTAATCGCAATTGGCGTGAAAATGCCACATCAACTATGTATGTATGCAAGTAGCAGCTATTGCCTCCCACCTGGATTTTCCACCCACTCGGATTTGAGCCCCCTCCACACATCAATCACATTTGAAATGTAACTGGCTGTGAAAAGCCTTGGCACAATTTGGAACATGTCTTCGCCCCGAGTGTTTTGCCTGTTAACGTGTCCGCCCAAGGCCCGGCTTTGTTCTCGCCCCGGCTAATTGATGTCATTTTCCTGCCTGCCTGTGGTCTCTCTGTCTGTGCCCTTTCAAGTTTCGTCTAATAATACCCAAAGTTTGCAAATGCCCGCAGTATAAATGTCCTTGCATCATCCGAGGTAGAGATTGCACACTAAATGTCAAGACACACGCACACGTGAGCCGCGCAAAGTAGTTTATTTTATGACCAAGAGAACATTTTTAATGAATCAATAAAAACATATTTTTATCAGGGGGAATCAGTTGCAAAGTAGAGTACAGCTTGACATTTATGTAAATGGTAGTTATAAATATTATAAATATTACATATTCATATAAAGGTCACAGTTTTCATTAAAGAGAATATGAAACATAAAAAGGTGTCTTAGGGCAAAATCTGAATAAAGCAACAATTTAGACCTATTTAAGGATATGATTTTTTCCTTTGAGATACCATCACAGATATCTCCCTTAGTCCCGCTATAGTATATAAATATTAATGCAGATTCTGAAATATTCCACACTAAAAGCATTCTAAAAGATAAAAGCATTTTTTAATCATTATAAGTCTCAAGATTATAGCCATTTTCTTGATTAAAATTAATTTTATAAGCCAATCTTGTAGATATAGCTTTTTATTCTCAGAAATACCTGCAGTACAGATATCTTTACATTATCCTCATCAGAGTTACCCATTAAATTCTTACCACACGAACCACTGCCATGTTTTTTAAGCTGAAAAAGTGTACCATAAACTTTTGCTTAACTCTGGCCACTCTAAAGAAGCACAGCCAAGCCGCAAAAGCCAAAGAATTATACAAAAAAAATTACTAAAAAAAAAAGAAAAGTTACGATGGGGTGGAAAATCAACAAAAACGAAAATGGTTCGTATTTCTCTACTACGAAAGCTTTTCCCCAACAGAGTAAAAGAGCACAGGAGAGCTGAGGTAGAAGAAACTTTCTCACAGAGAGAGGGAAAGAGAGAAAAATGTTAACCCACCCACCAACCTTAACCCGCCAAAGCCCCTCGGTATCTGTGCCAAGCAAATGCAAAATACGTTAAAGGAAAGGCTTGGGTGGGAAATGGGGGGTTTCTGTCGAAAACGTAACGAAAATCCACAGCAAAGCAAACAGAAAATTTGAGCAAACCAAAGGGGTGGGCAAAGGATGGGTTAACCGGGGGGTGCTAAGGAGGTATAAGGAGGTGGAACACACGCAAAGCCACGACCTATCCACACAACAATCGTGTGTGGTGGGTGTGTGCAGGTGCTGGACGCAGCCAACAGCCAACAGCCAGCCAAACACTTGGAGGAGGCGACTAGCAGGCAACCGAGTTTACATGTGAGTGGCATAAACCGCTTTTAGTGCAACATCCACTCTGAGGCACACACACGCACACTGAGATATAGCGGCACACACAGAAGATATAGCGGCATTCCACGGATGCTGCCTTCTGTAGAAAGGTTGCTGTGGGGTTAATTTCGTTTTGGCATTGCAATTTCTGCCACTGCCACGACTCACAGCTGCGCTCTCCTTTTTTGCACTTAAAATAGCATAAGGTGAAAGTTTTTTAGAGATTTTTACAAACGAAATATATTTAATATATATTTTTGTGGAGTTTTAAGCAATCTAAAAGGAGTCTAAGGGATGCTTTGATATAATTTAGGTAATTAAATTTATGGGTTCACTATTTTGTAGCAAACTTTTAGTACAAAACAATATCTATGGAATCTCTAATATATATAATGAATAATATAATAAATTGTAAACATATTTCTTATAATTAAATAAATCCCCAAAATTTCTCTCACTGCTCACTCTTTGGCAACTGTGTTTGTTTGCTTTCACCGTGGAGTGCCCTCAATACGAGCGAACATAGATTGCATAGAGACCTCCATTCCATCTCTCGCCAGCTCGGCCTGTTGATGTTTTCGTGGACCAAAAAAAATATATATATATTTATAAAAATATGTCATACGCAGCTACGTTTGCCACTTAAATGCCAACGGCAAAGCCCCAGCTCAGTTCGGTTAAATCCGGCTCAGCCGACGGGCAGCCCATTATCATTACCACAAGGCTGAGCTAATTCCCGCTCATCATTTTAATGGGCCGCCCTGCTGACGGAAATAATTAAAAATAAGTTAAGAGGAGGCACAGAGGTGAGACCCCTGGGGTACGGATCCCTGGTCCTTGGTCCTCAGCCCTTGGTCGTAAGTCAACTGTCAAATATTCTGCCGGAATATTCATTCGCAGAATGTTCAGGTCGCTCTGCAAAGTATAAACACGTTCGACAGGACACTGTCTCCCGATGGGAACAATGACAGGCAAATATTTTACGTGCACGCAACAACACCAAGAATACAAAACTCTTCGATGAATATGGAGCATTCCAATATGTCGACTGTCGACTGTGCACTGTCTCTCCTGCCTCCTGCCTCCTGCCTTGTGTCACTTGTGTAGTTGCGTAAGACTTTTGCAATTAGTTGCAAATGAAGGGCACGTAGTAGCTCAAGTCGAGCAGCTAGCAACTTGGTGGAGAAAACAAAAATTTCAAAGCACGTAAGCATCCCTAACAAGGTAAGCAACAACGAGAGACAGTCCTTGAGCCAGTTGTCATATAGTACATTGCTCACTGGGCCAAAAGCAGGTGGAAACTTGGCTCAAGATAAGCAAATTTCCCCTGTTTGCATAGTCGAGAATTTGGCCTAACTGCTGACTCAATTAGTTAATTAATTGATTGCCATTGAAACCAGGTTTCTATAGCTAAGACAACATCATTTAAGGACTTACCAAGGCACTTGCCAATAGTAGCCTTTTTCTGATTTTTCTCTGTAATTTGTCCAAGCTAGTCTTGTGGGATTTATCTTATTTATAAAACCTTAAAATCAATAATAATCATAAGTTAATCCCTGCTAATTTCTTCAATCTGTTCTCTTTTTCCTTCCACCTGTCTTTGCCCTGTCAAAAGAGTATCTACTTGGCATTTGAACGTCTTATTATCAAATTAATCAGTGTGCCGGTAAACTAACTCCCTCTAGGACTTCAGGTCCTTGGCTGCTTTGGCGCTTGGTCCCTTGCTCCTTGGTTCTATCGCCCTATCACAGCGCTTTCCAAGTCAATGCACCTAAAATTAAGCTTATTAAGCGCCAAGCAAAGGAAAAACTTTTTGCGCTGCGTTGGCAGCAATTAAAAAAACCGCTACACCTGCTGCGTTGCCAATTAATAGTTTTACTTTGCTTTTATTTTATTATTCTCGTTTTTTTTTTCAAAATCATTTGGCAACTAAAACAATAGAGGAGGGGGAAGTGGGAATCCAGGAAGTGCAGCAAGGCAGAAACGCTTTTTCTGGCGAGCAAATTGCAAAGAAAAAGAGGGGAAAAGAAGGCGCTGGGAGTAACTGAAGGAAGGAAAAAGGAGAAATGCTGTGCCAGTGTTTGTCTTGGCGAAAACTTTCTGACTCTGCTTTGTATCCGCAAGAACGCGGGCACTGGGGAAAAATACTATCTAAAAATTGTATTAAATAGAAAATTTTTTTTAATTTTATGCCCTTTTCCAATTTATTTTGTTTTTAACAATAATCAACAACTATATAATATTTGCTGTTCAGTAAAAAATAAGGTCTTTCAAAGGGATATATACATATGTATATATATTTTCCCCTAGTGCATGCAACACCATTTTCATTTCCATCTACATCTGCAGCTCCTGCTCCTGCTCCTGCTTCTTTTTCTACTTCTGCTCCAGCTGAGGCAATATCCTTATCTGCATTGAGCCAAGAATGCTGTACCAGTCGTCGCTCCAAGTTCCCTAGTTTCCTGCCTGCAAATTCTCCCCAATTGTTGTTGGCAGCTTCAAAGGTGGCCAGGCAACTGAAACTCAAACACAGCCGATGAAGAAAGACTCCAAGAAAGGAAAAAAAAAAAAAAAGGAACTCATAGATTCCAGACTGCGGCTGCCTAAATGCCCGCCATTTATTTGTGAATGGCACTCGACAGACTCCAGGCCTAAAGAAGACAGGATAGGGGACTGAGCTGGGGATGCTTTATGCCATCATCTTGCGCCATTTCGGAGCACTAAACGTGCCGCTGCATGGCAAACAAGTTGGGGAAAACTTTCCGCAAAGCCTCCGACGGGCCCGATGGCCACAACCACAAACTATTTTCATAAACTTCCATCCTCCAACCTCCAGGCAACTAATCATTTAAGCAACTGAAAGCAAGTACTCCATCAATTTATTTCCACAGTTTTGTCAACTAAAATAACATTTTAAAGCTGTAGGAAGAACTACGGAAAAATGAAAGGAAATCTCAGCGAGGTGCCTAAATTTAAACTTTAGTTTTAAGCAATTAGGTTTAGCAAATAAGTTTGTATTTGTATTAAATATATTCAAGATAAAATCCTAAGCCACACAGTACAAATAGAAAGGACAAAAGGAACCCCTCAGCATTAATTCACTTGCAGTTTACAATAGCTTTTGGATTTATTTGTTGTTAATATCATTAGCTTAAAAGTGCATTTAAATATTTACCATTTCATTTTTTCTTTATTTTTCCATACATTTTATGCAAGCCAACCCGAATTTGAATAAAATATTTTATTGTCAATAATCCTTAACCATTTTCTCTTATTTTATACGGCCAACGAATGCCAAAATGTATTTATGTTTCGAGATAGAAATGAATTCGTTTAGGTTTTGCGGCAATTATATTTATTTATCGCACTTTAACTCCAATTTAATATGAATTTATTGGGAGAACCGCTTTTGTCAGTCAGACTTTCAATTAAATTTCAAATGCAGCCAATGTGCTGCCACTTTCCATCACTCATGCATTGTTGCACATAAATCAAAATAATTTACTGCCTGGCCCGGCATGCGGAATTTATTGAAATTCCGCCAAAAACGAACAAAAAAAAAAGATGCTGCAGATGCAGCAAGTGCAACTGCCACTGCCACTGCCATGGAAAATCGGATGGATGGATGCTGCACAAAACAATCCCATTGAATGGTTTCGATTTCGCAAACCCCTCCAATTTGTAATTCAATATGCTGATTTCTGGGGCTCACTCACCGACCCGCCCGGCCCCGCCCCGCCACGAACCGAATGCAATTGCCTGTTTGGCTGCCAGTCAACACTCGTATATGCCAATAGAAATGCCAACGCGTCTCACTTGACCAACTTTTTGCAAGTGTCAGGAAAAGCGGAAAAACGGAAGGGCGGAACAGCGCAGCTGGGCAAAGAAGCAAAGAAGCAAAGCAGCAAAGCAGCACAGCAGCAGCAGAAGCGGAAAAGCGACTGCCTGCTGGCAAAGTATTGGCAGAAAAGTTTGACATTCTGCCCGGCAGCGTCTTATTTCAATTAAAAATTGTTTAACAAATCAATTTACAGAGCCTGGCGCAAAACTGATTAAAGCCGAGGCAGCTATTAAGGCCAAGCAAGAAATGCAATTTAAATGAATTTTAAAAGATGCTTCGAACTCGAAATACCCTTACTGAAACTCTAAAAAAAAATAATTCAAAATAAAGATTATAATTCAAAGTTTTATTTAAATTAGTTAAGTTATTTATTAAGCTTATTTTTGTATCATAAACTATTAAATAAATCTTTTAAGTATTAAATATTTTAAGTTGTTTTTCATAGTTATTTTTTATGGAAATAACATGACTCTAAAACTGCTCCATTATATTTCTTTTAATTAAATAAATATTTCGGTAAACTTATTTACGGTATTATTTATCCTGCAGCTCTAATGCCGCAGGGTACATCTGCTGAAATCCAAAGGATTCTCAGCTTTCAAGGGAATCGAGCAGTGCAAATTGAATTCCTTGGCAGGCCAGGCCCGCGGGACGATTAAGATGGCAGCTTCATCTTGGCTGGTTGTCGGTGCAGTGGGTAAATTAATTTATTTGTTAAACTTTCCGATGTCAGGGAGCCAAAGTCAAAGTTTGCAGCGCGGCAAAAAGAAAAATAATCAACTATAACTAAAACAAACAGCCAGGAGTGTCGGGGAAAGAGGAGAAGAACCGGAATGGTGTGTGAACAGGGCGTGGCTGCGGTCTAAATGCGCCGGCAACCGCATCTCCAAGGACTTATCCGCAAGGACTTTATCATAAAGTTTCTCCAAGCGGCTGGCTGGCTGGCAAAGTTCCTCAAAGAAGGCTAGAGATGGTGGCTCTTAGTAGGATTACACTCGGGGAAAAATAGGTGTAAAGTAATTCTAATTATAGAAGCTGTATTAGGGATCTAGAGGGACCTGTATATATATGTATTTAAAAGTTTAAATATATTTATCTTATAAACAGAGTAAGATCTATGGACAGTGTTTGGGAAAATGCAGGGAATCCTCATCAGTAGTCTTTCCTGAGTTAGAAATATATATAAAGACTCTCCAAGACTTTCTTAAAAATAAATAATAAATGATCAAACCTTAAGTGAACCCCCGGATAATAATATTCATGAAATAAAATACAGAAAAACAAAAGCCAAACTGCACTTTCTTTCTATTTAAATATATGAAAAATAAATATTTATTCTCTTGCAGTGCCTTTTTTGACATTAAACACAATCTAGAGGAGCACCTTGCTCAGTTAGGTGCCTAATGAAGGGGCAACCCCATGGAGGAATAGGTGACTGCCAGGTGGGAGCAGTCGAGCAAATACTCTTATCCATTCCACTGAGCCCGGGGTCCCAATCAAATTAAGTGCTGTCGGGCAGCGGGATTAAACCCCTTTGTTCAGCCCAATTACTCGGCATTCAATCGGGAGTTCATTTCAAAAATTGCATTAAACTGTGCGGTAACTTTGATTAAAGTCCGATAGATGGTAGATGCCCCATGCCGCACGTGTGGCTTGTAATTGAATTTGTCGCCGGGCGGGTGTGTTTCATGTGTGTATCGCTTGCATTAAAAAGTGGAGAAACATGTTGTATGTAAACACCTCCGTCCGCCCATCGCCCCATGAAAATTTCACCAGAAAATCCCCATACCCACCCATCCAAACCGTATACGCCTCGTGTGGGGCAACGGCAGCAGCATATAAATCAGATTTTGCAATTAAGCCTTCATTGAAATTCAGGCGTAAAATGTAAATTTATTATAGCAACCACGGAGGTGACGAGGGCGAGGACGAGGGCGAGAACAAGGACGAGGCCTGTTTCCCCCAATTGACTGACAGATTGAGTCAGTTTTCCCGCACTTATGTTGGTAAAAAGAGAGAGAGAGTAAATGTTCTTAAAAGACTGCTCAGTCATGGTTTAATTGGCCCGCCAAGGACAACCACAGCAGATAAATGATGAAAAAGGTAAAACAATAGGATATACATTTCGTCAATTTACTCAGAAAATCAAAGCTGGAGAAAGGATCATTTTTACTGAAGAAAAATAATTGATTTTATTGAATGATACAGTTTTTTAATATAATATATATGATATATTAATGAGGTTAATCTTTTAAAAAGATTTATTTTCAATATTTATTTTATAATATCTTTGTAACCCTAAAACTGAAAATTTAAATAGAATTTATTTCCTATTTTCTGCTGCAATTTCAAGTTCTTTCTGCGAAATATATTTAAAAAACATATGAGCCAGAAAACTTAAGTTCGTGACATCATGGATGGCGAAAGCAGTCAAACGAAATTTCTCATAAATGACGTAAGGTTCATCATTTTTAACAGCTTCTGTAAAACTACTGACAAGTGCCTTTAAGCCCTTCTCTTCATACAAACTTGCAAAACTAATTCGCCTAATTATATTTCTTTATTAGCCTTATACTTCCCATATATAAATCCCCACACTATTTATAATAAATTAACCTAACTATATTGAGAGTAAAAAAGATCAAAAGTGTCAAACCTCTGTAATACTTTATTTATTAAATCTTTCACAATTAACTGTGACGAAGGTTGCCTTTAAAATGTCACAAAAAAGGCTAAATGGTTGCTTAAAATATTCAGTTATATTATAATATACTTTTAAAAAGTTTGAACTTCATAACTACCATTATTATAAATATTCCTTAAAACTTTGCTTTTAAAATTTACTTTTCCCCCAACTTGTTTCCATATATTTCCTTTTAAAGAATCATTGTTTTTCTTACCTTTCTACGTCCACAACAAAGCATTCTTCGCACACGCGAATTTCCAGTAGCTGCTTTCAATCGAGTAAACTTCTTCTTCCACTGCATTTATTAGTGGGGATCCGATTGGGGAATATCCTGCGTCCTTTCCTCGTTCCTCTCGCCTTTGGGTGGGGTTCGTCGTTCAAAAGGCAACTTCTATTAATTGCCGTCTGTTTTCTGGGACTCGTATGGCTCGAGTTGGTTGCTGTGATGGCATTTGGTCAATGCTGAACACGTTCCGTATTTGGTTCCTTACAAAAATGCGATATAAAAATGCAAGTTCGATTTTTTCGTTGCTCGTTGTGTGTGAGTAGTTCCTGCAAAAAACATGGAAAAAGAAGAGGGAATAATGAGTTAAAAAACGAACGAGCCAGTATTTACTGTCACTTGATTGTCAACAAGCTTGCACATTAGGGCGGACTTATTTTGTATGAAATTTTTAAGGCCATACTCTCACCCTCTAATAAAATGCCTTTTGGTTCCCTTAATACATAATAAAAAGAAAAAGTTAAAAAAAATGGGTTTTAGGCGGTGCGCAATGGCTTTAAAGTTTTTTGCGCATATTTTATGTTTATCTAGATGCCGTAGACTTGATTTTATACTTTGACAGTACCCCAAAAATTACCCATGTTTTGAACTTTGGTGAACTTCTCTCACAGCTTTGGGGTAGTTCATGAAATTCCCGAAGGCTGAATATTTAAAAAAATTCATATTGTGGAAATATGAATTAATTTTTAAAGATATTAATGCAAAATCTATTAAAAATATTGGGACTAAAATCCTTTATCTACCATTAAAACTGTGAGCGCCACAAAATTTGCCAATTTGTGGGCAAAAAGTCGACAACATTTTTTGCATTAGAAAAAAAAGAAACATGCAATTCATTTAAAAAAATAAATATACTTTATTTGTTCAAAAA